>CAWUER010000108.1:0-78091 GCA_963921195.1 Pegoplata infirma
GGTCCCATGCATCATTTCAAATTTCTAAGTGTTTTATATACAATTTTATATGCCTCCTTTTTTTTTAATTTTTTTAAGTGTTTTCCAAGAACATATTTTTATCGCAAATATTTTCAAAGTTTTTTAAATAAAATTTCATATGACTTCATATTTTTTTATTTTTCTAAGATTTTTCCAAGCACCACTTTTTTATCACGAATATTTTCTAAGTGTTTTATATAAAATTTTATATGACTCCAGAGGCGCCCCAGTAGGCTAGTTGGTAGCGTGCTAGCCTATGAGTCTGGGGGTCGTGGGTTCGATTCCCACCAGAGGCCTTGGTCTGTTTCGCTACAACGGGACGAAGGTCATTGTTACCAGTTCTCGGTTAGGTAAAATTAGTATATGATTTGTAATTATATGGTAATTCTTAATAAAATAAAATAAAAAAATTTATATGACTCCATCTTTTAAATTTTTTCTAAGTTTTTTCAAGGAACATTTTTTTATCGCAAATATTTTCTAAGTGTTTTATATAAAATTTTATATAACTCCATTTTTTCAAATTTTTCTAAGTTTTTTCCAAGGACAAATTTTTTTGAAAATATTTTCTATGTGTTTTATATAAAATTTAACATGACTCCATTTTTTGAAATTTTTCCAAGTTTTTTTCAAAGAACAACTTATTTTTATTATTTTAATTTTTCAACTTTTTATTAAAAACTAAAAAAAAAACATCCGATTTATAAAATTGTATAAATTTTAATATAATTTTATATCATTGGATTAGACCAAAACTCGTATCAAAGTCGATATAAAGTTATATAAACTGATATTATTAGATATTATTCGATCAAATCTTATGAAACCATTTTTCGTATAAGATTATATCAAAATAGACACGAACCCATATTAAATTATATATTGTGTCATATCAATTTTTTTACTCGGGATATTTTTTTTCATCAATTTTTTTTACATCAAAAAATTTTTCTTTTAATCAAAAAAATTCATCAAAAACTTTTTTCATCAAAATTTTTTTTCACCAAAAATTTTGGGTTCATTAAATTTTTTTTAACATAATTTTGTTTTTCGTGAAAAAAAAATTATTTGTTTTTACCAAAACTACTTTTTCACCAAGTCTAAGCTTTTCGCATAAAAGTATTCCATTTGTTTATCAAATGTACATAAAATAAGTGAGAGTGGTATATTCTTTGGTGCCGAATCTTTTATACTCTCTAAAATGTAAAAACACTTTTTTGCACTTATTTTTGCACTCACTTACGAAATGTACAGGTTTTTGGTTTTTTAATGAGGTCCTCGACTGAGGATATAATAACATTATTTTTTCTAAAAAAAACTTTGCTTTGACAAGTACACCCAAATCTTCCGCAAAACATTATCATGATTTAATGTTTTGGGCAAGAGTACAAAATTCGCAGGGATTTTTGATCAGTACACGTGATCAAAAATCAGTACATGTACTGATCAACTCACAATCAGTACGAATGGTCAGCTAAAAATTTTTCACAAAACACCAAAGGGATATTACAAAAAAAAAAAAACAAAAAAAATTTTTTTTTTGTATTTTTTATTATATTTTGTTTTTGTATTAAATAAGCTAATCAAGTAAAATTATAATAAAAACTACAAAAAAAAAAATTTATAGTTATTTTTTATTTTTTTGAAATTATCAATTTTAAGTTTTGGATGCAAGTGAACGTTGTTTCAGAAATAATAATAATGTTTAAGCAGAATACACTATCAAGAGCAACTAAACCGCTTTTACGTAAGCTTATCAAGACTGAAAACAATTTTTTTTTAAAAATGTTTGGAGTAAGACCCCAACCAGCCTAACATTTTTTTTTTCATGGTCACTTTTAGAACTTAAATACTTGTCCGACCAAAATAAAACTTTTTGTTATTAATAATCTAATCAAACTGAATTATAATAAAAGTAAAAAGTAACAAAAATTAAAAAAAAAATAAAAATCAAAAAAAAAATTTTTTTCATTGTGTGAAGTTCACACTGTGAACCCCTGAACCTTAATGAAAAATTCTGAAAAAAATCACGTGTCATATTCTCATGGTGCTTAATATATAAATATTCCGGGTGTCACATGCAAAAATCCAACTTTTGTTTTTATGAACCCCCTAGTCGAAATGGAAGTACAAGAGTGTTGGTACTCTTTGGGCAAGAAATCCCAATTTTTTTTTTTATTTTTTTAAGTTTAAAATAGATGACCAACATATCTCCAAAGAACTGGACCAGGATCGAAAAAAATTAAAATTTTCCGCATAAAATTGCTATAAATCAAATAGTAAAAAAGATAGCGACTACTCCAATCATATTTTTTTTTTTTGGTATTTACTAGCGCTTTAAAAAATCCAAATTTCATAAAAATCGGATAACTAACACCAAATTTGCAAGCACTTTAATCCTTTGTATGCAAAAGGATTCCTACTTTAGGGGCCTCTGGAGGAGCCCCTATTGGGCGTCCAAACTTAAGCTCGAAATTACATTAGCTTTAACCGGTATAAATTCACTGCAATCGGTTCAGTACTTACTGAATGGCCGAATTATTTCCAAAAACAATTGATAATAAACTACTGTGCGTCGGGTCTGTTGAAATGGCGATCACGGCCAACATGTTCACAGATATGACTGTATAGCATAACATATTAACATGTTGTTGTTTCAAGAAATTTGGTATTCCATTTAAGTGATATCGGTTCAGCGGTTCAAAAGTTATGAACTAAAATATGTGGATGCCTCGACATTTTGGGTACATTCTACATAACCTTAGGTTGTAAGTGGCTGCTGACGTTTTACGTCAACACACGTAGACTCTGAGGTCCATTGTGATCTACATAACCTTAAAATGCTTTAATTCTGCTGCTGGTTGACCCATGTGAAAAGAATTAGATACCGAAAGGTATTTAACCCATTTTGATCCTCTGTTCGATTTTTCGAACAGTAGAGAACACCTTTTTCAAAAAAATATTTATGTATGAAAGAGCTGGAATTTCGGGTAAATGTGGTTATGAATGTAAAGTCTCATCTTTCAGCAATTAAAAAAAAATATACCCGCTTGACCACCGCAATTTATATGTCCATTAAATACAATGCAAATCAGCACAGAAATTGTATCAAGCAAAAACGAAAATTTATAATTTTTCGAATTTCGGCTTTTATTTTTTTTGACTAATTTAAAATTTTTCTAGGTTTAATTTATTATCAAATTCCAATAATTTGAATTATTTTGAAACTATTTACTTTGAAAATAATGAAATAAATTAATAAAATAGCAAATAAATCCAAATATTAAAATTGCATACAAAGTTGGAATGCAGGCTTTTCTGGGAAAACGGCACATTGAAATTTTTTTTGACAGGATTTTTGAGATTATCGGGTGCTAGTTACCTCAAAAAAGTGCCTTTTTCCAAAAAAGAAAAATAAAATTGAATCTTGGTCCAAAATGGGTTAAATAAGTACAAACCCATATTCCTTTAATCATTTTTTTTACCCCAAAAATGTTTTGCCAGAATTTTTTTTCGAGAAATTTTGTTTAAAAAAATGTTTTAAAGTTTTTTTTTAAATGAAGTTTTATTCAATAATCTTTTTTACATAGTGAAATGAAAATGCGGCAGGGCCGAATTTAACTTTTTTACTTGTTGCTTCACCACAAAAGTCACCAAATTTAGTGTTGTATTTCCAAAATTTTTGTATAATTTTGAAACACTCTACATTAATCTGGAGTGCTTTACATTATTAAAACAATTTTGGATTATTTCTTTTCTAAAGTTCGGTATTTTATTTACGTTTTTATTTATTTTTTTGTTTTTTTAATCACTCAACATCTTTATAACTTCTTTTATTGCTTAACTGTAGTATGATAAATAACATTTTCTTCAAATTCCTAAAATTTCAACTATTTTTGTATTTCGAATTGATGTTTCAGTTTCCAACACAAAAACTTAAAATCTCAACAAAAATTTTGGTAATGTATAAGTTTCTTAATATACTAAATGCTAATTTTAAGCTTTTTATATTGATTTTTTTTGTTCGATTTTATTAAAAATCTTTTAGGAAATCGCTTATTACAGGCCAAGAAATTATAATAAGGAAAAAAATTAAATTAAAAATTTATTAAATTTTTTTTGATGTTTTGTGTATCTTTACAATTTTATCACAATATTTGCTGTTGATACGCATTTTATGTATTTTTTAATGATTTATTTTTTTGTTTTCTACAATTAGAGATTCTTAAGAGTTTCTAAAAAATACATGGATTTTAAAATATATTCTATGATTAAGACAGTGTTTTCTTTTTTCAAAAATAAAATATTGTGTTTTTTTATTACGTATGTATTGCTTTTAAAATTGTTTATCAGTTTTTTATTTTTCTTTTCCAGCTAAATTTTATATATGATAACCTCTTACGTAATGCATTACCATGTAATGCATTAGGTAAAAACATTATACACTCTAAAAAATGCATGTAACTTTACTATTATCAAGATAGTAAATTTTCATGTATATTTACAGAAAATGCGCAAATGTAAACACGTTGTGTTTTATATGTAAAAGATACACACAAAGTGTAGTACATTGTGTGTTGTGAAACATGTTTATAAAATAATAAGCAGTTTCACTTTAAATATACAATTTTTCTATGTAAAATTTATTTCAGACACAAAATATGTAATCGTACATAATTTAGCATAGTATTATGGAAATTGTCAAAACTTTTATTAAAATAAAAAACAAAAAATTAAATAATTTTAAAAATAACATAAAGACGAATAAAAACGGACAAAATATTAAAAAAACCAATGAAATTCTGGAGGTTTTTGGAGTTCCATAAAAAAGAGATAAAACTGGTGCAATGCTTTTAACAAAAAATGGAATCCCTCGAAAATGGTAAATTTTTTTCACTAATATTTTTATCTAAATTCTAAAACTGATTTTTTTTTCATGTTGTTTATAGAAATTGGGGAAAACACAGCCAACAAATGGTAGACCATGGCACTTTTGATTTTCTGCAGGATCCAGTCAAAATTTTATTGTAAACTTTTGTCGTAGAAATGTGAACCCAATCAATAGTTAATCCAGGCGCAATAAGTTTTGAATTTTTGAAGATTTTAAAAAAGTCCTGCGATACGTCATATTTATTTTGATGCGCTGAATTCGAATATCTAAAAAAATTTAAAATCCGGTAAACGGTTTCATATCGCCATTTAATTTTATCTATTTTTTTTCCTTGACATATTTTCTATAGAAAAATTCTCAGATTGTGAGACATATTTTCTGTAGAAAAATTCTCAGATTCTGAGACATTTTTTCTATAGAAAAATTATCAGATTCTGAGACATTTTTTCTACAGAAAAATTCTCAGATTCTGAGACATTTTTTCTATAGAAAAATTCTCAGATTCTGAAACATTTTTTCTATAGAAAAATTCTCAGATTCTGAGACATTTTTTCTATAGAAAAATTCTCAGATTCTGAGACATTTTTTCTATAGAAAAATTCTCAGATTCTGAGACATTTTTTCTATAGAAAAATTCTCAGATTCTGAGACATTTTTTCTATAGAAAAATTCTCAGATTCTGAGACATTTTTTCTATAGAAAAATTCTCAGATTCTGAGACATTTTTTCTATAGAAAAAGTCTCAGATTCTGAGACATTTTTTCTACATAAAAATTCTCAGATTCTGAGACATTTTTTCTATAGAAAAAGTCTCAGATTCTGATACATTTTTTCTATAGAAAAAGTCTCAGATTCTGAGACATTTTTTCTATAGAAAAAGTCTCAGATTCTGATACATTTTTTCTATATAAAAATTCTTAGATTCTGAGACATTTTTTCTATAGAAAAATTCTCAGATTCTGAGACATTTTTTCTATAGAAAAATTCTGTGATTCTGAGACATTTTTTCTATAGAAAAATTCTCAGATTCTGAGACATCTTTTCTATAGAAAAATTCTCAGATTCTAAGACATTTTTTCTATAGAAAAATTCTCAGATTCTGAGACATTTTTTTATAGAAAAATTCTCAGATTCCGAGACATTTTTTCTATAGAAAAATTCTCAGATTCTGAGAAATTTTTTCTATAGAAGAATTCTCAGATTCTGAGACATTTTTCTGAGACATTTTTTCTATAGAAAAATTCTCAGTTTCTGAGACATTTTTTCTATAGAAAAATTCTCAGATTCTGAGACATTTTTTCTATAGAAAAATTCTTAGATTCTGAGACCTTTTTTCTAAAGATAAATTCTCAGATTCTGATACATTTTTCTTTACAAAAATTGTCAGATTCTTAGAAATTTTTTCTATAGAAAAATTTTCAAATTCGGAGACATTTTTTATATAGAAAAATTCTCAGATTCTGAGACATTTTTTCTATAGAAAAATTCTCAGATTCTGAGACATTTTTCTTTACAAAAATTTTCAGATTCTTAGAAATTTTTTCTACAGAAAAATTTTCAGATTCTTAGACATTTTTTCCATAAAAAATTCCGAGATATTTTGTCTCAAATTCCGAGACATTTTTTCAAAATTTGAGAATTTTTCTATAGAAAAATTGTCTCAGAATCTGTAAATTCCTCTATAGAAAAAATGTTTCTATAAAAAAAATGTCTCAAAATTTGAGAATTTTTCTGTAGAAAAAATGTATCAGAATACGTGAATTTTTTTATAGAAAAATGTGTCAGAATCTAAGAGGTTTTTCTATAGAAAAAATGTTTCAGAATCTGAGAACTTTTTGTGGAAAAAATGTCTCAGAATCTGAGAATTTTTCTATATAAAAAAGTCTCAGAATCTGAGAAAATTCTCCTATAATTTGTCTATAGAAAAATTGTTAGAATCTGAATCATTTTCTCTGTCGACAAATTCTCTGATTCTAAAACTTTTTTTTTATATAGAAAAATTCTCAGATTCTGAGACCTTTTTTTTATAGAAAAATTCTCAGATTTTGAAAAACTTTTTCTAAAGAAAAATACTCAAAATTTGACACATTTTTGAGATTAAAAAATGTTTAAATTTCATAATTCTCGAATTATGAAACACTTTTCTATAGAAAAATTTTCGGACTCAGGGAAATTTTTTATGGAAAAGTTTTTAGATCTAAGCAAACGTTAGTTAAAAGATAAAATTCTTTCAGCAACATTGGTAATTTAATTGTTTATTTGTTTATTCTAAACTTTTTTATGCAGTTTTAGCGTTTTTATTAAATTTTAAGTTTGTTTTAAGTCTTTATTAAAATTTTTATTTTTTAATAAAACATCATTTAAAAATAAATTTCTTGTTTTTTAATATTTGAATTTTAAAGATTTAGGGTTGTTTTATAAAAAGCATTTTCAATGTATATGCACATAATTTTCTTGTATTTTCAGGCATTTCTATTTTAAGTTTACTAAATTAAAATTTATGTTTACACACAAACACCGTAAAATTTATTGAAACATTTTTTGTTCCGAAACATTTTGTAGAAACATGAATATGTACGTTTACATACTTTGTGTCTATCACTTTAAACACAACGTGTATTTGTACACTGTTTATAGTAGGAGACAAGTTACCTATAGGTAACTTGTAGTATACTATAAACAGGGTAAATTTACATGAAAATTGATTAGAGTGTATTTATGCCTCTTACCGTGAACTTTACTTTTTTGGATTTTTCATGCTTTACCTAATCCACACTCATTATTTTCAGTATTATCCCATATATAAATTGCACTACACCATTTCCAATTGTATTTCAGAAATTATCAATTGTATTTCAGAAATTATCTATTGTATTTCAGAAGTTATCAATTATATTTCAGAGTTTACAATTATATTTCAGAAATTATCAATTGTATTTCAGAATTTATCAATTGTATTTCAGATATTATCAATTGTATTTCAGAAATTATCAATTGTATTTCAGAATTTATCAATTTCATTTCAGAAACTATCAATTGTATTTTAGAAATTTTTAATTTGTAGTTTAGGAAATATCAATTGTGTTTCAGAAGTTATCAATTATATTTCAGAAATAATCAATTGTGTTTCAGAAATTATCAATTGTATTTTGGAAATCATCAATTGTATTTCAGAAATTTTTAATTGTTTTACAATGGTTAGTTTCTAAAATACAATTGATAATTTCTTAAATACAATTGATTATTTCTGAAATACAATTGATAACTTATGAAATACAATTGATATTTCCTAAAATACAAATTAAAAATTTCTGAAACACAATTGATAATTTCTGAAATACAATTGATAAATTTTGAAATACAATTGATAATTTCTGAAATACAATTGGTAATATCTGTAATACAATTGATAAATTCTGAAATACAATTGACAATTTCTGAAATACAATTGATTATTTCTGAAATACATTTAATAAGTTCTGAAATACAATTGATAACTTCTGAAATACAATTGATAATTTCTGAATACAACTGATAATTTCTGAAATACAATTGATAAATTCTAAAATACAATTGATAATTTATGAAATACAATTGATAAACTCTGAAATATAATTGATAATTTCTGAAATACAATTAATAATTTCTGAAATTCAATTGATAAATTCTGAAATACATTTGATAAGTTCTGAAATACAATTGATAAGTTCTGGTTTAAAAATTAAAAAAAAAATTGCAATCCACGACATTTTGAGTATATTTTCCATGTTAAATCTTGCGCTGAATACGAAAATAGAGTCCAAGGTTCAACAGTAGAACTGTTATCGAGATATTGCTAACTTTTTAAATTTTCAACTTTTTAAAAATGTGGTTTTACTTAAGTACAAATATTTCCCGGCCAAAATCGGTGAATATTTTTTGGTTTTAAATTAAAGGTAATAAAATGCTTTATCAACTCTATGTACAACATTTTTTAATCTGATTATTGCCTTAGAAGCTATTTAACGATATATCGATAACTTTGCTTCAATTTTACTGAAATTTGTAAAAAAAGGAAATTCTGTTGTAAATTTCAGAAAGAAACAAAATTTTTAAAATTCATTATTTTATCCATGCATTACATGGTTTTACATTACGTAAGTGTAACCATTTTGAAAGGTTTCTCTAGGTCAGTTTCCGTAAATCGTTTTGTTTTAAACGATTAAACAAAACGATTTTTTTTTTTCAAATGATCTTTTAGTTTTTTATTTATGCGATTTTATCCTCGAACCATATATTTCATACCGCAATATCTGATTTTTAATTTTTTGTTTTTACAAAATAAATTTAGATTTTTTTTTATCTACACCATTTTCAGATATAATTCTAAAACATCTATTAAATTTCAATTGATATTTTAGAATTTAATTTGTAAATTTAAATTTAAATTCGAAAATTCGATTTTAAAGATTTGTAACAGATCAGTCATAGTTCTTATACGGTTAATTGAAATCATAACCAAAATATTAAACAAATTTGGCTGAAACTTAATATATTTATTTGAAGTTCTCCCGAGCAATTTGATATTGCATTTGAGCAAAATATCGGTTAAGCGGTTCAAAAGTTATGAACGAAAATGTAAGGATGCCTCGAAAATTTTGGTACATTCCACATAACCAAAAATACAAAATGCTTTAATTCGACTGCTGGTTGACAAATGTGAACAAAATTGGATACCAAATGGTATTTAACAAGTACGCAGAAAAAATTTGAAACTAATTTCAATCAACAAAAATGCGGATTCGATCAATTTTTTCATTGAAATTCCTCCAATTAAAAAAATTGTTTTACCAATCATCAATTTGTATGTGATTGATTGAAAATTTTTTCAATCAAACATTTTTTCGATTTTAATCAAAAATTTGATAAATTTTTTATTTATAGTCAATCAAATTAATGATTGATTTAACAAATGAATTGTATGCTTATGACAAAATTATCAAAAAATTCATTTTTTTTTTCCTTTCCAATGTGTTGCCAACAATAAAAAAAGCATATTTGTATATTTTTGAATTAATTTATTCGAATAAATTAAAGCGAAAAAAAATCAGGTATGTTGAAAATTTGTAATTCGACAGTTAAAGAAAATAACAAAAATTTTAATCAAAACATAGATTGGCTTATTTGAATGAAAAGGCCTTGGAAATAGAGTATTTATAGAGGCAAATGTGTCAAAAATTGAATTGTCAAAGTACAACTTGTATGCATGTGTTTGTTGTCAAAATACGACCCGTAAACATAGGTTAGGTTAGGTTAGGTTGTAAGTGGCTGCTGACGTTTTACGTCAACACACGTAGACTCTGAGGTCCATTGTGATACCACGGGATCGTAATAGGTTTCCCTACTAGTCCCTGTCGTTAAACCAGTTTGAGCTTCTTATGAAACTCCTTAGATGTTGAATTTTGACATCCGACAAATCTGAAAGATCGTACAGCTCCCTAGATCCCAGTGAAGCAAGTCGCTGACCAGAAAGTGCCGGGCAATGGCAAATAAAGTGTTCGATAGTTTCCAACTCCTCTTCATCCATGCAACTTCGGCAAAAGTCATTCGACGGCACATTTAACCGCTCTGCGTGCTTCCCTATAAGACAGTGTCCGGTAATTATAGAAACCACCGTTGAAATCTCTCCTCTTGGAAGCGATATCAGCTCACTTGTGCGCCCCTGATTAAGAGAAGGCCAAATCAGTCGTGTTGTCTCACACGTCCATCCATTTGCCCATCTTTGATTAGTCTCCGTCGCAGAACAAAGCCGTAGGTTTTGCTTGCAAGTTTCTAGAGGCATACCAACACATTCCAATTCTGTTGGAACCTGTAAGGTAGTTCCTAGTCTTGCAAGCTCATCGGCTTTGCAATTCCCTGGAATGTCTCTGTGCCCTGGGACCCATATGAGTCGTATGTTAAACTGCTTGGCCATCTCATTTAAAGACGTGCGGCAGTTAAGAGCAGATCTTGTTTTCAGAAACATTGAATCCAGGGACTTGACCGCGGCTTGACTGTCAGTATAGATGTTGACTGCGGTTGTAGACAAGACATTGCAGCTCAACCAGTCAGCCACTTCTTTTATTGCCAGCATCTCTGCCTGGTAAACACTGCAATGATCTGGCAATCTACGAGCCAGGCTCAACCCAAGCTCTTCCGAATAGACTCCAAAGCCCACTTGTTCGTGCAGCCTCGATCCATCTGTGTAAAAATTTATGGTAGCTCCACTACCCGGAGTATCCCCCATCCAAGACTCCCTGGATGGTATCATAGTGGTAAAGTGGCGCTCAAAGAGGCTCAAAGAGGGAGCACAGTCCACATTTTGTGGTATTGTTATCTTTTTCAAGATCGCGCTATGGCCACAATCACTGCTCCTCCATTGCAGCGTGCTATTAAGTCGAATTGCCGACGCAGCCGCATACTGCCTACCCAATATGTCCAAGGGTATCAGGTGAAGGAGGATTTCTAATGCAGCCGTAGGTGTAGTACGAAGAGCACCAGTGATGCACATTGACGCCATTCTCTGTACCTTCGTGATAAAGACAAAGTTCGCTTTTGTTTCCAAAGCAGGCCACCAGACAATGATTCCATACAGCAAAATTGGACGCACCACTGCTGTATAGATCCAATGAACGACTTGAGGGCTAAAACCCCATCGTTTTCCAATGGCCCTTTTACAGGAATACAAAGCAATCGTTGCTTTTCTCACCCGTTCCTCAATATTACGCCTGAAATTCAGCTTCCTATCTAGAAATACTCCAAGATACTTGGCTCCATCTGAGAAGGTGATTTCAGTACCGTCCAGAGAAATAGGATCAAAAGCAGGAATCTTATTTTTCCTTGTAAACAAAACAAGCTCTGTTTTACTAGGATTAACTCCTAGGCCACAGTCTCTTGCCCATTTAGACAGATCTTTCAGAGAACCCTGAAGAATGTCCCGCAATGTTGGCAGATGCTTCCCCTTTACCGCTATCGCGACATCGTCAGCATATGCGATAACATGACAACCACGTGCTTCTAGAGATAGTAGCATTGAATTCAGTGCCAGGTTCCAAAGAAGCGGCGAAAGAACACCTCCTTGTGGTGTGCCCCTATTGACAAATCGAGATATGACGGACGCTCCCAATTCAGACGTTATACGTCTATTGGCAAGTAGGTTTTCCACCATTAAAACGATTTCACGCTTTACTCCCAGACCAGACAATGCCAATATTATCGATTCTGGAATGACATTATTAAAAGCCCCCTCAATATCAAGAAAGGCCACCATAGTGTACTCCTTTACCGAAAGCGATCTCTCGATGGTACCAACGAGCTCATGAAGAGCTGTTTCCGTTGATCGTCCCTTGCTGTATGCATGTTGCTTTGTCGAAAGCAACCTCGGGTCAATCACTCTACGCAAATATGAGTCTATCATTCGTTCCATTGTCTTTAACAAAAAAGAAGACAGACTAATTGGTCTGAAATCCTTCGGAGCTGTGTGGGAACTTTTCCCAGCCTTCGGGATAAATACGACTCTGGTATCCCTCCATTTTAAAGGAATATACGACCAGTTGATGCATGCTGTGTATAGATTATACAGCAACGGGGCTATATAGTCCAACACTTGCTGCAACTCAGCCGGGATTATACCATCAGGTCCCGGAGATTTATAGGGCCTGAAGCTTTTTATCGCCCAGATTAATGTTGGCATATTTATTATTTCCGAAGCAATTTCAGATGCTTGGGCGTCAGAACGTTCCAAAGCTTGAAACGGCGTCATGGAATTGCCCGGAAAATGCGTGTTTAAAAGGAGATCCAGCGACTCTCCACTGGAGGAAGACCACACCCCATTAGGATCTTTCAGGTATCCTAGGGTGCAAGGAGAAGAAGCCAGAACCTTGCGCAGCCTGGATGCTTCAGAAACGTCTTCTATGTTTCCACAGAAGTTTTTCCAAGAATCACATTTGGCATTTCTGATCATCTTTTTATAACTCTTAAGTTGCAGCCTGTATGCAGACCAGTCCTCGTCCGCTCTTGAAAATTTAGCCTTATTAAAGAGCTTTCTGCAGGAATCTCTGCTCGTCTGCAACTCATTTGACCACCAAGGTGGCTTTTTTTTCCCTCTAGGCTTTGCAGAAGGGCAAGACGCATCCAGGCACCTATTACAAACATTTGTTATATGGTCAACCAGACAGTCAATTTCCGCTAAACTATGCGGTTCAGATAGGGGTACTTCATCCAAAAGCAAAGAAAAAGTCTCCCTATATTTCACCCAGTTTGTTCTTCTCAGATTTCTAGAGACTGTCTCAACCGGGGCACGCTCCCTGAGTAAAAACTCAATGTAGCGATGATCTGAGAAAGAATGCTCTTCCAAAACTCTCCAGTCATCAATTCTATCAGACAATGTATCTGATACAAGTGTTACGTCAAGAACCTCTTGCCGCGTACTTGTAACGAAAGTTGGTTCACTACCCTTGTTACAAATATACAGGTTAGTGCTTAACAAAAACTCCAAAAGTGATTCGCCTCTATCATTTGTGTCTGTACTACCCCATATCGAATGATGTGCATTAGCATCACAGCACACTAGTAACTGGTGTCCCCTAGATTCAGACTCCCGAATCAGACCGCCAACCTTCTCCGGGGGTATTGGCCCCGGATTAGGAAAATACGCAGAGGCGAGCCAAATAGACCTCCCATGAAGCTCCAAGCCAGCCGCTGTAACATCCATATCACTAAAAGTTGATAAAAAGAATATATTTAAGCCATTTTTCGCCAAGATGCAGGCTCTTGGTGAGCCCTCACCTTTGGCAACCATCAACTTAAACCCAGGGGTCTTCAATCCGCAAACCCTGCCACCCCGCACCCAGGGCTCTTGGATAAAAACCAAGTCAACTGCTCCTGTCGTCAGGCGCAGCAATAGTGCAGCTGAGGCTGCCTTACAGTGATGGAGGTTTATTTGTAGGAACCGCAACATCTTGCTTTTTTTCCACCATCCTTTCCACCACCGTGTTATTGGCTTCATCCTCCGTGTTATCATAGAGGTCGCATTCGTCCCCAGATTCGGTTTCGAATAAGCCAGATATGTGTCCCATCTGTTCTGAATCGGAGGCAACAGAACTCTCCGAATTCCTCACTGCATGGGCCTCGTCCTGAATGTCACCCATAGTGGCATCAGCTTTATCCTCCGTGCCATCACAGAGGTCGCATTCGTTGCCAGATTCGGTTTCGAAAATGCCAGATGCATCTCCCATCAGCATAGAATCGGTCAGCTGAATATCAACCTTTTCCAGATTCTCCTCCCCAGCCGACTCTGCCACTGGCTTGTCTGCTTCCAAAATAGGCTTCTGGTCGCCCTTGTAGACATTGACTCTTATATGAAAAAAGCCAAATCTAATAATGCCGTCAGTCCTGGCTAAAAGCGGAAGCGATTCCTCATTAACCAAGACCACTGCTTGACGACGAGCGCCCTCCATCTCACCCAATCTGGCAATTTGCCAATTCTGAGTTGGAAGGTCAGGATTGCAGACTTTTATCATCTTTAGAATCACCGCAGTGTCACTTGTAGCCATTGGGATCCATGCATGAGCTCTGGGTTGCGAGGGGATATCATGTTTTTCCACAACGTCCAGTCTGGCTCCAGGCCATAACTGTCCCACTTGGCTAATGGCAACCTTAAACACGGCTGCGGATCTTTCGTTTCCAAAAGCAACGAGTTTTACTCGCCCCTGATACCAACCTGCGTTGACAGTAGTAGGGAGAAAATCAGGCATACTCTCAAGAAGCCTATAGTAGATTTCATTTAGTTTAGTTTCAACTAAACTCCACTTGTCCCTTGGAATACTACAATCCCCATTTTGCCTGTTTATCACAGCCCTAACGAAGTTACCTTTCACCACTTCACTAAAAGACTGAGTCCAGACGTTGCCGGTCACCTTAGATCTTTTAGGTAAAGGTTTCTCGTCGGGCGAGCGCAACCTTTTACCAGACTTCGATGACGAGGCCGAAACAGCGCTCTGTTTGTCAGATGCGCGCATTGCCGAAAGTTTGTCCTGTTCTTCAATGACTCCTTTCGCCCATGATAGCGACGCCTTCTCACGTTCGGAGAGCTTCGTTCCATCGAGTTGGCTTAGTCTGTTAATTATTTTCAAACAAAGCCTTCTCTGGTTGTGCCTGACCTTTGATGGCTTAAGTTTCTTTTTCTTTTTACCACCAATATTAGGCTGAGCACCCCTACCAGAATCAAGGCCGGACTTCAAGGTCGCAACCCTAAGACCAGTGCTAGGACCAGCACCAGTCGGTGAGGCAGAGCCTCGAACTAAATCGGTATCATTTGTGTCCATATTTTCATTTTCCTTGATGTGGTAATGAAAATATCACAAAAATACCTATTACGAACAAACCTATTACGAACAATTTTAGTAATTCAATTTATAGCACGGAGTTAAAATAAAACACGTCCACACTCGTCAACAGTTGAACGAATACCACCCGTAAACATGCACAGAAAAAAAAATAAAAAAAATATTTGAGTAAATTTTTAACCAGTAAACGATTTAATAGTATTGAGTAAATTTTTAATAAAAATTTATTAAATGTTTGAAAAAAAATTTGAGTAAATTTTTAATTGACACAATTAAAAATTTACTCAAAATTTATCTATTTATTTTTTTTTTTAAGTTTAAAAAAGTTTTAAATTTTTTTACAAAAAAAAAAAAAAAAAGAAAGGAAAAAAACTTGTTTATTCAAACTTTGCCAAACATATTTATGTCTCAAAAACATAGGAACATTTTATAAAGACGATTACAAACTTTCATATACATACACAAAAAACTATAAACTAAACTAGAATTCAAAAAACTATGAGAGCTTAAAAAAAACTATTAAATTTTTATTAAATTATTTACTTAAATTGTTTTTAAAATTTTTTAATAAGTTTTTAATTGCGTCAATTAAAAAATTACTCCATTTTTGTTTTTAAATTTAAACAAGTGATTACTCAAATATGTTTCCTCCATATTTTTTTCTGTGTGTATTGTTGGGTCAATTCACATCGACAACGTGCGTGTGAGAAGTTAGAAGAAGATAGCAATATTGTTTTTTCTTTCACCTTCGCCTCTATTATACTCTATGGCCTCGAACTAGAATAAACTCTCGATTTGTGAATTTTTGAATATCAATTGGAGTTGCAAATGGATTTTTTAGATTTCAAAAAGAATCTTCAAGTTTCAAACATAATCTTTAAAAATAAAATAGAATCTTCGAATTTCAAGTGATATTTATTTAAAGAACTAAAGAATTGATTTTTTATAAAATACAACAGATCTTCTACGAACTTCAATTGATCTTTAATGAATTACAATTGATCTTTTTCTAATTTTAATTGATCTCTTCGAATTTCATTTGATATTTTATGAATTACAATTTATCTTTTACGAATTTTATTTAATCTTTTTCGAATTTAAATTGATCTTTTTTGAATTTCAATTGATATTTTACGAATTGAATTTGATCTTTTTCGAAATTCAATTTTTTTTTTACGAATTGCAATTGATCTTTTACGAATTACAACTCATCTTTTACGAATTACAATTGCTCTTTTTCGAATTTCAATTAATCTTTTTGAGTTTCAACTGATCTTGTGTTTTAATTTCAGTGAATATTTTACGAATAACAATTGATCTTATTATACAAATTACAATTTATCTTTTTCGAGTTTCTATTGATATTTTCGAATTTAAATTGACTTTTTACGAAGTTTAATCGAAGTTCAAATTCAGTTATCAACTCATTTTTCCAACGACCCAAACAAAAATCAAAATTTTTTATATGCATTTTTTTGACCTCCAATTCTTTTCCACCAATTTTTTGTAAAAAAAGAAAAGATTTTATTGTTTACACTAGTTTACGACCAAATTGCGCACTAACCGCGAATATTTATACCCTACATCACACTGTGGTAAGGGTATAATGAGTTTGTGCTGATGTTTGTAACTACCCGAAATATTGGTCCTAGACCCACCTTTAAGTATACCGATCGACTCATAATCACTTTTTGAGTCGATTTAGCGATGTCCGTCCGTCTGTCTGTCTGTCCATGTAAACGGTGTAAACACGATACAGATCACAATTTTTAATCAATTGACTTGAAATTTAAAACTTAAGCCTCTCTTGGCCCAAGGACGAAGCTATTGAAATTGGAAAAAATCGGTCCATATTTAGACCCCTACCAGGGCTGCCAGATACTAAATGTCAAATAACTGGAAAATAGAAAATTTTCAACTGGATTTTGAAAAAATAACTGGACCCATAAATATTTTTTTTTTATAATAAAAAAAAAAAAACAAAACGATTTTCATGTGTGGGAACATCAATTAAATGGCGGAAAATGTGCATTAAGCATTTCCATTACTTTTTCGAGCATCTCGAAATTTTGATGTTGAGCTCGTTAAAGGTTTTTGAGGATTGTTGGCGAAGATTTTCCTTTTCACATAACCCCACAAAAAAAAGTCCGATGCGGTCAAATCTGTAAATCTAGGTGGCCAGTTAAAATTCGGTATAAAAAGTGAGCCGACAATAACTGACCCTCGTTGGCAGATTTGATGTGACAAACTATCCTCAGGTCATTGAAGAGCTCAAGGGAAACATTCGTGACGAAATCAACGCTAGATATGTTGCCGAGATGTTCAAAAAAAGTAATGAAAAAAGGAGCGAAAATGCTGCAAAAAGAAAGAGCACGTTTTGTCGTAAAATATATTTAATAAAAAAATAATTGTAAAAATTAAAGAAATTCGTTCTTAACTGGACAAATTATATTTTAACTGGAAACTGGACCAGACTCAAAATAACTGGAAAATCCAGGCCATTCCAGGCCGTCTGGCAACCCTAACCCCTACAAAGGTCATTTGTAGTTTTGGCTTAAATGACTCTAATATTATAATAGGTATCTTTTCGAAATTTGGCAGGTAAACGTATTTTGTCTTCACAAATCACCATTCCGAGTTTTAAAGTAATCGGGCCAGTTCTTCTTGTAGCCCCCACACAAACCACCTACCCGATTTTCACTTTAATCTCTCAAATTTCATGAAAATAGAAAATATTTAATTAAAATTTTGTTTGGGTATGCTAAACGCGTACTTAAATAGCCTTATCAAATCTGATAATTATCGGACCAGTTTTGGACTTAGGCCCCTTGTGAAAATTTGGCCCGATATTCAGTTAAAGCGGTTTATTGCCAACAAATAGAATCCTTTTTCACTCAAATTTGATTTGTGAGTGTTTTTTACATTAATTAAAGGTTTGACAAAATATAGATCTAATCGGTCCGTGGGACCCATTTTCCGGGATACTCTGGTGTAGGGTATTATATGGTCGGTCTTGACCGACTATAATTTTCTTACTTGTTTTTTTTTTTTAACATGTTGGAGAGTATGAAAGATTCGGCGAAGCCAAATTTAACACTCTCACTTGTTTTAATTCCAATTGATCTTTTCGATTTTCAAATAATCTTTTACGAATTTCAATTAATCTTTTTGGAATTTCAAGTAATCTATATCGAATTTCAATTGATTTTTTACGAATTACAATTGATCTTTTACGAATTTCAACTAAAATTTTCATACAAGAATAGTCACCCTGGTGTCACCCTCCAATCTTTATAAAGTTTGGATATGTTATTCAAAACGTTTTATTCGACACGTATTTTTTTTTAGCGTCCCAACTTCTTATTAAGGTGGTGCAAATGAGGGGAAAAGAAACGGCCACTTTTCAGTTTTTTTTTTCAATTCCTAGCAATTCCATAAAGATCGGTGGGTGACAATAGGGAGACTTTCCTTGTTAGTTCAATTGTAATTTACGAGGTTGAATGTTCGATTTATAAGTTAAATCTTGGAATCTGAAATCGAATTTCAATTGGTCTTTTACGAATTACATCGGAAAATGGTGTTTTAAAAACTTAAGATTTTTTTTTGTTAAAAACTTTAGATTTGTTTTCTTAAAACCAGTAGATTTTTGTTAAAAAATCTTTAAACGTTTTTTTGCCCAAAGTCTTTAAATTTTTGGTTTAAAAATCTTAAGATTTTTTTTTTCTCAAAATTATTTGATTTTTTTTATAATTTTCTTTAATTTCTATTTAAAAAAAATCCTAATTTAAAGCATGTTTTGTACGCCAGTAACTACAAATTAAATTTAAGGAACACACACACATTTTTTTTAATCTTAGAACCCAAAAAATGAGATCACAAATCTTTAGTATTGTTTTTTTAGACCATTCCAAATCCCTCGGTACCTTCACTTATGGCCAAAAGTAAGGCTTTTTCAAATTGTTCATAACTTTCATAGTCGGGTAAACAAAGTTGATTGAAACTGTAATAAGAACAAGAAACAAATTTATTAAATTATAGAATAAATTTTAAAAATTTTCAATTCTACCAAGTATGCGCTGTAGGAAGATTTCCAAAAGTTGGTGCTGCTGTTATTTGAAATTGTGGATTTAATTCTTGAAATCCTCCTGGTGGCAGTTGTGAGCAACCTGTAGTAAATTGTAACAGTCGTGCCATTTCCGTTTGACTAAAATTACTAATGCCAGCCCAAAACCAGGCCAGAACTCTACGAAATTCTGAGGAATTACCATTGGCTATGTGATGGGCCTTAAAGTCGGCTATTGAATATTCCCCAGTACCACACATAAGAAGCTAAAATGAGAGTTTAAGAAAAATTATAGTAAGCAATTTATCAAGTCTATGAGGGGTGGGAGTCCTGTGTTCGATTCCCACCAAAGGAAATCTCAGTTAGGTAAAATGAGTATATGATTTTCAGTAAATTATTAATATATTTTTTTATCCATTTTTCTCCATCTCACTTACCTCTAATTCATTCTCATCAAATATGCTCAGCAGATTATCTGGTATAATACCATTCAGGCCTTTAAGAAAACTATCCACTTCATCCTTAACACTATTACATAGTCTCTGCTGGGCTAATAAATCTAAATATTGATTTTTAGTGGCATTTGTCACCCGAACTTTGGAACCATTCGGTATAAGTTCTAAAGTTTTATTTAATTGTCCACTATTATCATAAATATCTTCTATAAAATATAATTCCAATGAATCTGTAGTATCCAAATCCGTATCAAGTATATATTTAATTTTAGAAAGATATAAATCGGGATCATCTTGTTCAAAATACTAGAAAATAAATCAAAAAGATAAATTAGTTTTTAAATAGTGTTAAAATTATTCACACAATTTTAAGATGTTATTTGAAAAATATTTAATTGGAATTTAAACATTTTTAGTCCAGGAGCCCAAAAAGTGATTGATTCTAAATATAGCACATTCTTTGATTCTAAAACATTCTGTGAATATCCGTTCGAAAACAGCACACAGCAGTATTAGAGCAGCATTTTTGTTCAACTTTTGATTTCCCCAAGTGTTCGGACAAATTTTTATTGTTCTAGGCCTATAACTTATGTGAAACAAATTCAGGTGCGGATCCACGAGGGGAAAAGGAAAATTGCCTCCCCCCCCAAACCGAATTCAAAAGGAAAAAAAAAGAAAAAAAAATGGAAAGGAGAGGAGTGTGAAAAAGAAAAGGAAATAATCTGAGAATTTTTCTATATGATAAGTCTTGGAATGTTTTGAAATTTTTCATTACATGAGAAAAAACAAAAGAATTTTTCTAGATAAAATTTTGGGAATTTTTCTAGACGAAAAATTTTGAAATTTTTCTGGTCAAAATCTGTGGAAATTTTTCTATACGAAAAATTTTTTAATTTTTCTATAGGAATTTTTCTATAAAAAAAATTTACTAAAATCGGAGACTTTTTCTATAGGAAAATAACACAGAAACTGTGGCCTTTTTCTACCAAAAATGTCTCGGAATTTGAGATTTTTTCTATTTAAAAATGTTATAATTCTTAGAATCCTAGAAAAAAAAATCTCAGAGTTTTTATTCAGAAAAAATGTTCTGGAATCTGATACTTTTGTTATAGAAAAAATGACTTACAATTTGGGACTTTTTCTATAGAAAAACTCCCTATGCTTCTGTGAAAAATATCCCAGATATTTTCTGTAGGAAAATGTCTGAGACTCAGAATCTGAGAGAAAATGTCTCAGAAGCTTAGACTTTTTCTATACACTCAAAAAAAAAAGTTTGTAAAATGACATAAAATCCCCGTGATTTTACGGGGCAGGTTTTGTAAAATATGTACTAGCAAGAATCCCCGTAAAGTTACGGGGATAATTTGTAAATTGATTTAACAAAAGAAAATGTAAATTTACAATTTTTTTTTGTAAAATATCATCTTCGAGGTGACCATTTTTTTTTGTAAATTTGCAAAAAATTTGGTAAATTTACAAAACAAAATTGTAAACTTACAGAAAAAGGTTGTTATTTTACAAGGAAAAATAGAAAATGAAAAAAATAAATTGTAGATTAACAAATTATTTGGTTAAACTACTGTTTTTTATTCAAAAAACTTGTATATTTACAATAAAAAGTGGTAAATTTACAATTTTTATTGTATATGTACCATTTTTCCTTATTTTTTTGCCGTAAAAACAGTAGTTTAACCATAAAATTTGTAAATTTACAATATTGTTTTTGTATTTTCTATTTCATTTTTTTAAAATTACAACTTTTTTCGTAAGTATACAATTTTGTTTTTTAAATTTTCATATTTGTTTTGTAAATTTACAAAAAACTTGGTTTATTTACATATTGGTTTTGTAAATTTAAAGATTTTTTCCATTGGTGCATCTTATTTTTCCTTCTTCGGCAGCTGGAGTAGCACTTCAACAACTTGAAAAAAATTTTTTTCACTTGAGCACATTTAACAAACTTTTTAATGTATAACACTGCACTTTTTTATTTTTTTTTCGACATTTCGTTTTTCTTAAGTAGAACATATGAGAATTGCGAAGGAGGCTACACAAGAAATTTCTTATATTTTCAGGAAAAATTAGTCAAAAAATAAAAAAAATTTTTTGAATTTTTAATTATTTTCACAAGTATTTTTAAAAAATCGGAAAAAAAAATTTTGGATATTGTAGATTGGATGTTTAAGTACCAGTTAAAATAAGAAAAAATTGATTTTTCATAATTGGCAGCTTTCTATTGACATTTTAGGTACCAAATTTAAAAAAAAAAATACCAAAAAAATATGGTAAAATCACCAAAAAAATGGTAAAAATACAAAAAAAAAAACTAGAACAATTATATAGTAGAAACACATAAAAATTGTGGTATTTTACTTAACGCAAATTACCAAAAAAATGGTGTAAAAATTATTTATAAAAAATTATTTTTAACTAAATTTTTTACTCCAAAACGCAAAAAAAAAAATCTGAACTTAGAAAATTTTTGCGTGTCCTATTGTTGAATAATTATTTTTTTTTTGTAAAACAACATTAATTCTAGTAATAAAATAAGTTTTGTAAAATTATATTGGAATTTTGTACTTTTCAATACATACATTTCAAACTGAAAACCTTGTAAACTGTAAACGATCTTAAAAAAATGTTTGTAATAAAACATTTTTTTGGTAAAAAGACTAAATTACATCAAGTAAAATTATGTTGTACAATTACAGTTTTCTTGTGTAAAAAAACTAAACACCTTGTAATATTTTTTTAATTTGTAAAATAATTTACTTTTTCGTAAATTTACCTAAAAAATTTGTAAAATAAATTTACCAACATATAATAGTAAAATTACAAAGCAAACTGTAGTTTTCGTTTTATTAAATATACAACAATTTTTGTAAAAAGACAAAAATATTAGTAAAATAGAATTACAAGACCTTTTACTTGTAAATTTACAAACTTTTTTTTTTGAGTGTAGGAAAAATCTCAGAATCGAAGAATTTTTGTACGAAAAATTTCTTAGTTTTTATTTTTTTGTTCGTTAAAAATCCATAAAGAAGGTAAAATTTAGAATACCGGTATAATACCGATAACTTCCAATAACACTACTAAACGAAAATGTGACTGGGACGCGACCTTATACACATGATAAAAGTAGTTCTGCTGCTCAAAAATCCGTTCTCCAAACTTTTCCATCACATTTGGTTTTTGAGAACTTTGAGGTCAAAGTTTAAAAAATGCCGTTTTGAGCATTTTTGGAAAGCCATAGCGGATGAACCCGATGTGATGTCGGCTTCAAACTAAATCGAGGGTGGATCTTAAACATTACTCTTTAAGATGCTGAACTCATTTGGTCAGTCGCCTTAATCCTTTGGGCAACAATTGTATTTCAATAATGTCTTATTCCCCAGTATTGAAAAAAAGTTTTTGGGGAAATATATCTTATAATTGGTGATCCAACGATTAAAGCGACTGATCAAATGAGTCATACAAATAAAATTGCAATGTTTATGCTTCACCTTTGACTTTTTGTTAAGTCAGTACGTCAGTTTCATCCGCTATGAGCTGTCAAATATGTCCGAAAACGCGGTTTTTTGCATGTCAAATTTCTCAAAGACCTGATGTAATAGAACAATTTGGAGACCGGATTTGTGACCAGGAAAATAATTGTAATCATGTGCATAAGGTGGTGTTTCATTCGCATAAAGTTTTTTTTTTCATATGATTTGAAGCAGAAGAAAATGCTTTTTGGAAATAAGACATCATTGATTGAATATTGGCGCCCTAAGGGTTAAATCGACTGACCAAATGAGTTCAGCATCCTTAAGAGCAATGTTTAAGCTTTACCCTCGACTTATTTTGAAGTCGCTCTCACATAGGGTTCATCCGCTATGAGTTGCCAAAAATGCCCAAAACAACGATTTTTTTGAACTTTGAACTAAATTTTCTCATGAACCTGACTGATGTGATGGAAAAGTTTAGAGACCGGATTTGTGATCACAGGAACAATTGCAATTAACTGTGTAAGGTCGCATCCCAGTCGCATCAAGTTTTTCTCAAAATGTTCAGTAGTGTAATTATAACGGTAACTTTAAGGGTAACGGTATTTAAAAAATATTTTTAGCGGTATCGGAAACGGTAACGGTATTCAATTTGAAAGGGTTTTGAATCGGTAACGGTATTATAAGGGTAACGGTAACCAACCATGGTCGAAATACTTAATTTTTTCCAACTTTGACCGCTGGTTGTCGACAGGAGATGATCCTGCAAAATTTTTTCATAAATTTTTCCATAATCAGCTCTAACGTGGCCATCGTTTGGCAGGTATTACGACACGAAATTCGAAAGTTTTAATTTGACGGGACGCCCTAATTACCGTGTCAGCCTTAACCTTACCTTTTCAAATACCACCTAAAAATAGCGTAAATGAAAAATAACCGCTTTCTTTTATTTACCTTGTAGTGTACTCTTAAACCTATAAGTTGTGCCAAGAAAGATCTGGTAAAACGTGCTCTCACCAATTGTCGGTATGTACCGCCTAAGGCACTTTCATACAAACATTTACCCACTATTTTGCCAGCAAATTCAAAATGTTTTAATTTCAAATGTGACGGCCTATTAGGATTTGGATGTACTAGAGCTTGGTGCTTATCATGAAAACTACAAAATAGACCACCACGGGGATCGAATAAAGCACTGCAAATTAATTCAAACCATTCACGACGCAAACCACCCCAATCGATGCCTAGAAAGATTAATAGAGTAAGTATTGATTTATTATTTATTTAAGATTTACAACATAGACAAAATAACTTGAATTAATGTTTTATTTTCAATTAAAATGTTGGTTATATTAACAAAATAATTAATTGAATTGACAAAGAAAATAATTAAATATTTATTTGACCACACAGTTTGTTAATACATTTAAATTGTTTGTTGATATAAACAACATTTTAATTGATTTATACCTTGTTCTCCTTGAAATGTCACTTCAAAATTTCCACACCAATCGGACACCGAAAAATGTTTTGTTGACTTCATACTACTCTCCATGATCTTTTCACGTTGTACTTTCAACGATAATTTCTCATGATAATAATTGGAATGAAATTTACGTACTTCATGATAAAAGAAATCCTGTTTATCCTTAAATGTCTCCGAACCACCAATATTTTTTAATAAAAAGTGTGTAAAGGTGGCCGCTATTATATTGCGATCACGTGAAGCCAATTCTATTTTCGGTTGAGCGCCATCGTCTATTATGAATATTGGCCCATGAACATGTGCCGGTAGTTGAGGTAAAAAATGAAATTTCGTCGAAGGACACAGACGGAATGTTGCTATACGTTTGGGTATAAATTTTAAAATCATTTCTTTGATTGTAACCTGAAATATTAAAGAATTCTTTTAGAATTTCCGGCAAAACAATTAATGTTGATTGTTAATCTCTTTGAGAAGACTCACTTGTTTGGGCCCCACATAACAGAGGACTTTGCGAGGTTTTGATTTGGTCGCACCAAAAATACTTAAGAGTCTTGCTTCGTAGCATATGTTGTGCTTGCGAGAAGCAATATTTTTATGCACCAATGTGGTGTCACTACCTGTTGAAGGGTTAAAAAGGATTAGTATACAAAAAAAATAAAATCCCAGCAAAAAATTTAATTATTCAGGGTTATTTCAATAGTTTTAAGTAATATTATCGCCGCACTTGAAAACGCTTTATAATTTTAAAATATTTCATAAATTAATGAAATAATTCATCATAAATGAACCAAAATTTCGAGATCGGTACAGATACAATTATTGCTCAGATCTTAGACATGGGAACCAAATTTGAGATCTAAGATACAGCTGTATATAATTAGATATTAATGGATCAGACCAGATGTGATTCGTTTTAACACGGGAGCTTATGAAACCGTTTCATCAGTATAATTAAACATGTTTCTTTCAGACCAGTTGTGATTCGTTTTAACACGGCAGCTTATGAAACCGTTTCATCAGTATAATTCAACATGTTTCTTTCAGTGTACTAAAAACCTTTTTATGGCGGTACGTTTTAAATCAAATGAAATAAAAACTACTTCTTTTTTGTTTTTGCTGGAAGAGGGAGGCTTTTGTTTTGTGGCAATAAACTTACAGCTTAAAACTATAATATCAAAGTCACCATTTGGTAATTTTTGTTCAAGGTAACTTATAACTGCACGCAGACAAACTGGCTCTGGAAAAAGTGCAGTCACGGCAATACGTGCGTTCACGCGATCATAAGAAAAGGCAATGGCATGACGTAACTTCTCCAATGGTTGACCATTCAAATCATAGATTTCCACGTGATAACCCTGAAAAAAAAACAGAAACATTTTTGAATAATTTTACTTCCGTTTTCTAAATTTTTTTCCAAATTGTTGTTTCTATAGAAAAAATGTCTCAGAATCTAAAAATTTTTCAATAGGAAAAATTTCTCAGAATCTGTGAATTTTTCCATACAAAAAATGTCTCAGAATCTGAGAATTTTTCTAAAAGAAACATGTCTAAGAATCTGAAAAAATTTCTATACAAAAAATGTCTTAGTATTTAAGAATTGTTCTAAACAAAAAATGTCTCAGAATCAGAGAATTTTGATATAGGAAAAATGTCTCAGAAATTGAGAATTTTTCTTTAAGAAAAATGTCTCAGGATCTGAGAATTTTTTTATAGGAAATTTGTCTCAGAATCTGAGAATTTTTCTATACGAAAAATGTCTCAGAATCTAACAATTTTTCTACAGAAAAAATGTCTCAGAATCCGAGAACTTTTCTAAGTCCAAGAAAAATGACTTAGAATCTGATTTTTTCTATAGAAAAATGTCTCAGAATCTGAAAATTTTTCTTTAGAAAAAATGTTCAGAATCTAAGAATTTTTCTATAGGAAAAATGTGTCAGAATCTGAGAATTTTTCTATAAGAAAAATGTCTCAGAACCTGAGAAATTTTCTATACAAAAAATGTCTCAGAATCTGAAAATTTTTCTATACAAAAAATGTCTCAGAATCTGAGAATTTTTCTATACAAAAAATGTCTCAGAATCTGAGAATTTTTCTATACAAAAAATGTCTCAGAATCTGAGAATTTGTCAATACAAAAAATGTCTCAGAATCTGAGAATTTTCTATACAACAAATGTCTCAGAATCTTAGAATTTTTCTATACAAAAAAATGTTTCAGAATCTGAGAATTTGTCTACACAAAAATTTTTCTAAACAAAAAATGTCCCAGAATCTGAGAATTTTTCTAAACAAAAAATGTCTCAAAATCTGAGAATTTTTCTATACAAAAAATGTCTCAGAATCTGATAATTTTTCTATACAAGAAATGTCTTAGAATCTAAGAATTTTTTATACAAAAAATGTTTTAGAATCAGAGAATGTTTTATACAAAAAATGTCTCAGAATCAGAGAATTTTTCTATACAAAAAATGTCTCAGAATCAGAGAATTTTTCCATACAAAAAATGTCTCAGAATCTGAGAATTTTTCTATACAAAAATCTAAGAATTTTTCTACAGAAAAATGTCTCAGAATCTGAAAATTTTTCTAAAGGAAAATGTTTCAGAATCTGAAAAATTTTCTTTAAGAAACATGTCTCGGAATCTGAGAACCTTTCTATAGGAAAAATGTCTCAGAATCTGAAAATTTTTCTATAGGAAAAATGTTTCAGAATCTAAAAATTTTTCTATACAAAAAATGTCTCAGAATCTGAGAATTTTCTATAGGAAAAATGTCCCAGAAACCAAAAAATATTCTATTGGAAAATATCTCAGCATCTGACAATTTTTCTACAGGAAAATGTCTCAGAATTTTTGAATTCTTCAATAAAAAAATGTCTCGAAATCTGAGAATTTTTCTATACGGAAAAATGTCTCAGAATCTAAAATTTTGCTATAAAAAAATATCTCTGAATCTCAAAATTGTCTTAGAACCTTAGAATTTTTCTACAGAAAAAATGTCTCAGAATCTAGAAATGTCTCAGTAGTTTTTTCTATAGAAATAATGTCTGAGAATCTAAGAATTTTTCTATAGAAAAAAAAATTTTCAGAATTTTTCTGTAGAAAAGATGTTAAATCTGAGAATTTTTTATAGAAATTTTTTTCGGAAATTGTATTTTAAATTTTTCTATAGAAAAAAATTCTCAGAATCTAAGAATTTTTCTGTATCTAAAATGTCGTATAATTTGATAATTTTTCTATTGGAAAATGTCTCAGAACCTAAGAATTTTTCTATACTAAAAATGTGTCAGAATCTGAGAATTTTTCTATTACAAAAATGTCTCAGAAACTGAGAATTTTTCTATTACAAAAATGTCTCAGAAACTGAGAATTTTTCTATATAAAAAATGTCTCAACATCAGAATCTGAGAATTTTTCTATAGAAAATTACTGAGATTTTTTACATAAAAAAATTTTCAGCATCTAAGAATATTTCTAAAAGAAACATTTCTATGAGTCGGAGAATTTTTTTAAAGGAAAAATGTCCTAGAATCTGAGAATTTATCTGAGGAAAGAATGTTTCAGAATCTAATAGTTTTTCTGTAAAGAAAAATTTCTCAGAATCTGAGAATTTTTCTATGTTAAAAATTTCTCAATATCTTAAAATTTTTCGAGCTCGAGGTCAGGTGTATGTAAAATTCTTTATTGCTGATATTTCGCTACACTTCGAAATATCTAAAAGGTCGAATAAAAAACAAAACTAATTTAATTAAAATTTTTCTATATAAAAATTTCTCAATATCTGAGAATTTTTCTATTGGAAAAATTTCTCAGAATCTGAAAATTTTTCTATAAGAAAAAAATTTTCACAAACAGTTTTTTTTTATATGAAAAATTTCACGTTACCTAAGAATTTGTCTCCGTTAAAAATAAAATCTCTTACCTTTCCTGGATCTTCATTTTCTTCAAATTCACAAGCATTACCAAATTCATCTCTTGGTTCGATATGCAGTAGTGTTGGTGAACCAGCACAACATACTACCGTACTTGCGGGTCGTATAAAACGTGATCTTCTAGCATCTATACAACCGGGTATAAATTTCTTTACGAACGGAGAACCCGCTATATGACTAGAGCCAATCATAACGGAAATTTTATATTGACCCGCTGTTCTAACGGTAAATTTAACTTTAGCTATATTAGCATTATTTGGATCGGTTGGAGAACCCAATTCACTAATGGTTACCATTTTACGGGTACCTTCGGTAACTTCAACAAAAAATTGATCTGTATCACAGATGGGGTAAGGCTGACCGTTACGTTGATAGAATCGCACTACAAAACACATAGTACCACCGACTATGGCCGGATCTTTCCAGTCCCATTGTACATTACAATTTGCCGGCAGTAAATATTTACCGGTTACATACTGTAATAGTGAATGTCTAGCTTCGGGTGCCAATGACGGTTGAGTCATGGCAGCTAGTGTTACTAAACCGGCCACTGATACAGAGACCACCAACATACCACCCCATGTCCAAGCATCTTGATGTTGTGACGACTTCACCACCGTTGACCATAGATCAGCTTTTAGGGCATCTAATTGTGATTTGGAGGTTGGTAGTTTTTGACGTGCCTGTGACCATAGTTGCCAATCTTTTCCTAATATTTTACTAGCTCTAGAATCTTCCAACCAATAGACATCTTCTAGGGAAGCTACTTCAACATTTAATAAACGTTGATAGTGATTTTGAAGGCGATGATCTTTTAACCATTCTCGTAATATAAGTTTTTGTTGTAAATGTAAAGCTGCCCTTTGTAGGCGTTGTTCATCACCGGGCGGCAGTTCTGGTAGGCGTTCCGGATCGCCACAACTCGAGAGTGATGAAATACCTGTAAGAGAAAAAATGGGAAAGTAACGATTAGGGATTTTGCAAGCAAATGTTATATTAAAGCCATTGGGGGATAATTTTTTTTTAATTTTTTTCCTGTAGAAAAAGTCTCAGATTCTGAGACATTTTTCCTATAGAAAAATTCTCAGATTCTGAGACATTTTTTCCATAGAAAAAGTCTCAGATTCTGAGACATTTTTCCTATAGAAAAAGTCTCAGATTCTGAGACATTTTTCCTATAGAATAAGTCTCAGATTTGTCCTATAGAAAAAGTCTCAGATTCTGAGACATTTTTCCTACACTCAAAAAAAAAACTGTAATGTTAGCAAAAAAAGCTTGTAAACCTACAGGAAAATTTGCTGATTTTGAACCCACAATTTTTTTGCTAAAGTTAGCAAAAATGTTTTGCCAATAATTAGTTAACTAAATATTTTTTTTTTGATCTTAGTTTATACACATCTGAGGACCCCATTGGGTTCGGACCCGATAGGTCCAGACCCCGATGGGCCTAGACCTAGTTGGGTTCCTCAAAAATCGTCATAGTTTTTGATCCAAAATTTGTGTCCGTTTCGCTCTACCTTGCTTAGTTTTTGAGATTATATGGGACCACTGGGGTCTTGAGAATTAAAAAACTCGATAACTTCAAAAATATTACTCGGAGAGCTTTTGACCATTTTGCGGTCTTGTTCTACGTGTTGAGAGCTACAAAAACGCTTTTGGACTTTTTGTTGTGTCGGCAATATTTACCGAGATATGAGCATTTTAAAATTTTCGGGAATGCTAACTTTTTTGGATCCAAAGTTAGGGCCCATTAGAGTCCACACATGTGAAGAGGACCGGCGATACTATGGAGATTCTAAGAACCAAAAATGGCCTCCATTTTGCTCTATCTGGCTTAGTTTCCGAGATAGCGCCATTTTAAGTTTTCTGAAAATAAAAAAAAATTTACCATTTATTTTGCAAATATTAGCAAAAATTCTTGTAAAAATGTAGTCAACTCAATTTCAAATTTAGCAAAAGAAATTAGTTCAAGGTTTGTTTAAAATTGCTAATGTGCTAAATGAAGTTTACAAGAATTTTTTGCTAACATGCTAATCTCAACTAAAAATTTGCTAAAAGTTAGCTAACTAGCGTTAGCAAAAAAAATTAGTAAATCTACTAACGTATTTTTTTGAGTGTATAGAATAAGTCTGAATTTCTAAGACATTTTTTGTATAGAATAATTCTCAGATTCTGAGACATTTTTCCTAAAGAAAAAGTCTCAGAGTCTTAGACATATTTCCTTTAGAAGAAGTCTCAGATTCTGAGACATTTTTTGTATAGAGAAATTCTCAGATTCTGAGACATTTTTTGTATAGAATAATTCTCAGATTCTGAGACATTTTTTCTAAAGAAAAAGTCTCAGAGTCTTAGACATATTTCCTTTAGAAAAATTCTCAGATTCTGAGACATTTTTTGTATAGAAAAATTCTCAGAGTCTTAGAAATTTTTCTTATAAAAAAATTCTCAGATTCTGAGACATTTTTTGTATAGAAAAATTCTCAGATTCTGAGACATTTTTTGTATAGAAAAAAATCTCAGATTCTGAGAGATTTTTCCAACAGAAAAAGTCCCAGATTACGAGACATTTTTCTTATAGAAAAATTCTCAGATTATGAGACATTTTTCCTATAGAAAAAGTCACAGATGCTAAGACATTTTTTCTATAGAAAAAGTCTCAGATTCTGAGACATTTTTTCTACAGAAAAAGTCTCAGATTCTGAGACATTTTTTCTATAGAAAAAGTCTCAGATTCTGAGACATTTTTTTTATACAAAAAGTGTCAGATTCTGTGACATTTTTCCTATAGAAAAGGTCTCAGATTCTGAGACATTTTTACTATAGAAAAATTCTCAGATTCTGAGACATGTTTCCTATAGAAAAATTATCAGATTTTGTGACAATTTTCTTATAGAAAAATTCTCAGATTCTGAGGCATTTTTCCTATAGAAAATTCGCAGATTCTGAGACATTTTTCATATAGAGAAATTCTCAGATTCTGACATTTTTTGTATAGAAAAATTCTCAGATTCTGAGACATATTTCCTGCAAAAAAATTCTCAAATTCTGAGACATTTTTCCTATAGAAAAATTCTCAGATTTTGAGACATTTTTCGTATTGAAATATTTTTAGATTCTGAGACATTTTTCCTATAGAAAAATTCTCAGAATCTGAGACATTTTTCCTATAGAAAAATTCTCAGAATCTGAGACATTTTTCCTATAGAAAAATTCTCAGAATCTGAGACATTTTTCCTATAGAAAAATTCTCAGAATCTGAGACATTTTTCCTATAGAAAAATTCTCAGAATCTGAGACATTTTTCCTACAGAAAAATTCTCAGAATCTAAGACATTTTTCCAATAGAAAAATTCTCAGAATCTGAGACATTTTTCCTATAGAAAAATTCTCAGAATCTGAGACATTTTTCCTATAGAAAAATTCTCAGAATCTGAGACATTTTTCCTATAGAAAAATTCTTAGAATCTGAGACATTTTTCCTATAGAAAAATTCTCAGAATCTGAGACATTTTTCCTATAGAAAAATTCTCAGAATCTGAGACATTTTTCCTATAGAAAAATTCTCAGAATCTAAGACATTTTTCCTATAGAAAAATTCTCAGAATCTGAGACATTTTTCCTATAGAAAAATTCTCAGAATCTGAGACATTTTTCCTATAGAAAAATTCTCAGAATCTGAGACATTTTTCCTATAGAAAAATTCTCAGAATCTGAGACATTTTTCCTATAGAAAAATTCTCAGAATCTGAGACATTTTTCCTATAGAAAAATTCTCAGAATCTGAGACATTTTTCCTATAGAAAAATTCTCAGAATCTGAGACATTTTTCCTATAGAAAAATTCTCAGAATCTGAGACATTTTTCCTATAGAAAAATTCTCAGAATCTGAGACATTTTTCCTATAGAAAAATTCTCAGAATCTGAGACATTTTTCCTATAGAAAAATTCTCAGAATCTGAGACATTTTTCCTATAGAAAAATTCTCAGAATCTGAGACATTTTTCCTATAGAAAAATTCTCAGAATCTGAGACATTTTTCCTATAGAAAAATTCTCAGAATCTGAGACATTTTTCCCATAGAAAAATTCTCAGAATCTGAGACATTTTTCCTATAGAAAAATTCTCAGAATCTGAGACATTTTTCCTATAGAAAAATTCTCAGAATCTGAGACATTTTTCCTATAGAAAAATTCTCAGAATCTGAGACATTTTTCCTATAGAAAAATTCTCAGAATCTGAGACATTTTTCCTATAGAAAAATTCTCAGAATCTGAGACATTTTTCCTATAGAAAAATTCTCAGAATCTGAGACATTTTTCCTATAGAAAAATTCTCAGAATCTGAGACATTTTTCCTATAGAAAAATTCTCAGAATCTGAGACATTTTTCCTATAGAAAAAATCTCAGAATCTGAGACATTTTTCCTATAGAAAAATTCTCAGAATCTGAGACATTTTTCCTATAGAAAAATTCTCAGAATCTGAGACATTTTTTCCGATAGAAAAATTCTGAGATTCAGAGACATTTTTCTTATAGAAAAATTCTCAGATTCAGAGACATTTTTCCTATAGAAAAACTGTCAGATTATGAGACATTTTTCCTATAGAAAAAGGATTACCAACTCCAGTAAATTATAATTCCTTTATATTTATCATATTTTAAAATGTCATTTTCATATTTCCTAATTACCGTCCAACTACATCATTAATCATTTTCCTATTTTTATTGTACAAACATTTGTTTAATAAGACTTATTGTGATTGCGAAATCAAACTTAATGAGACCCTTAAAGAAGTAATTTCGAACTAACCAAATTGAATTGCTACACTCAAAGTAAAATGTTCGTCAAATTAGCTAAAAAATGCGCTGTCGTAGTAAATTTGATGTAAAGGCAAGTTATGGGCCCAGTGGGAATCAGTCATGTCGGGCTGAACTCCATTGGCCCAAATCTTGTAATCTAAGCGAGGTCGATAAAAATCGACGAAGCTGAAAGAACATGTTTGTCAACGAGCTCATACTAGAGACGACGGTACTCACTTACTAATTACTAGGGCAAGTACTTTCATGAAAATGCATGTTTTTACTCAGCATTGTAAACATAACATAAATTAAATATCTATCCGAATCAATAAATTTGCAATAAAATGGCATCGATTTGTAGTTGCATATTTTTGCATATTTTGGTATAAATGCATATTTTTGCATATTTTCATATAAATTGGACTTTTTTTTTTAATTTTCACTAACATTTTTTCAAAACTTCCTTAGAAAAATTCAAAACCTATCCCCTATTTCTTATAGAAAAATATATTTATTTGTAGACATCAGAGCTTTGAAGAATAAAATCCTTTTCGAATGAATTCTCAAAAAAATCCATTCAATTTTCATAGTAAGTGAACGCATTCGATTTCATAAATCAGCATTGAATGCAGTCCTTGGAATTCATTCGATTGAATGGAAAAAAATGAATGCATTCGATTTCTTGTTCATTTGATTTAGAAAAATCGAATGCATTCGATTTTTTATCATTCCATTGCGAATGCAATCGATATTTTAAATAGATAGACCAAAAAGGAGCCAAATGACCCTAATGGGCTCTAATTTTGAATCCAAAAAAATTCGTGTTCCCGAAAATTTAAAAAAATGTGAAGAGTGTTGGCGATACTATGAACAAAAAATTGGCCCCGTTTTGCTCTATCTTGGTAAGTTTTTTTAAGTTTTTTATGCAACGAATGAATGAAGAAAATTGATTGCATTCGCAAGTGAATGCATTCGATTTTTAAAAGTTGAATGAAAAAAAAAATCGAATGCATTCGATATTTATAAATCGAATGAGTCTTAAGTGAATTCATTAAATTCGCTAAAATGTGATTGGGGAATGCAATCACTAAATTTTCATTCAGAATCGAATTAATTAATTCTGAGACATTTTTTATAGATTGATTCTGAAAGTATAATTTTTAGATTTTGAGAAATATTTTCTATTAAATTGTGTTCATTTTGAGTTAATTTTTTGAATTGAAAATCGCAAAATTCCGAAAAATGGAAAAAAAATAAAAATTACTTGTTCTAGAAAAATATTTTACTTTAATAATTTTTTTATAAAATTTTTTACTCAAGAAAAATTTTGTGACTTAAAGAAAAAAAAGTAAATTTGTTACATTAAAAATATTTTTTTGACAAAATGTGTCTATAAAAAAATATTTTACTTTTAAAAAATTGTTTCCACTCAAAAACCCCGTTGTTATTAATTGTCGAGGGCCTTAAAGTATTTGACAAAGCCTAATTTATGTTGACAAACCTATTTTTTTAGTAAAAACAATCATTTTTAAATGCATATTTTTGAAGTTTTTAGTGCATATTTTGGATTTTTAGATGCATATTATAGGCACATATTTTAGATTTTTAGATGCATGAAAGTACTTGCCCTACTAATTACGTTCATACCTCGTTCATACCTTGTGAACTGACAAGGGAAGTATCTCAACCATTATGAACCGATTTGCATGAAACGTAAAATATATATAAAAGAGACAATTCTAAGGTTGGGGTGTCTCGGCTTATCGGCCATATCGCGGATTTAGGGATTCAAAACATAGGTCAAAAAATGGCGAAAAACCGTGTTTTGGATTTTTCAGCCATTTCTTTCGAAGAAACTATATGATGTTCACATATGAGAAGAAAGGGTTTTTTAATGCCTATCCAACGGTGGCATAACCTTGTAGAAGTTTGGCTTCGTTAAAACCTTTTTTTCATGAAAATGTGTAAATTTTGGGGGGTATTTATATGAAGACATTGACTTACCCAGGAAAATTTTTCAGAACCGATTCTGACAACACCTGTTCTAGAACAGGTCCTTCGGTAACCATACACTATTACACTTTAATTATTCAGAACAAGTTAAGTGAACATTATTGTGAAGGTTGTTCTCTGCAATCAAAGTTTCATAACATTTTGGTTCTCAGGAATTAAAAAAAATTATGTGTCAAAAAAATTAAAAAATAAATATCAATTTATTTTTGTTAATATAGAAAAAACACGAAATTCTATTAAAATAGCAGGATAAAATCGAGAAAATTGTTGAAACAAAGGTGAGTAAGTTAAATTTTCATTGCCTGGGTCGGGTCAAATACTAATAATATTATGTTTTTTTATTTTTGTTTGCAGAAAATCCATGTTCTGGTATGTCATTATTGTAAGGACCAAAATGCAACTTTGGAGGCGAAAAAGGATAAATGTGTATTAAAGAAATGTAAATATTCCATTTATATATGATTGTCTTTATCTTTGTTAAATAAATTAATGCAATTCAATATATTTCTTTGATTCTTATTTCTGTTCCAAATTTTACTTCTAGAACCGATTCCGAGGAACAAAAATATGTTCTAATTTTGCTTACAAACACCTGTTGCTTTTGGGACAATGCCTTTGTAAAAAGAATCGGTGTTGCACAAGAATTAGAACAGGTTCTAGGGAAGTATAAGTTGTTCTACAATCGGTTCTTTGCAACCGAAAATTTTGCTGGGTACGATGTCCATATGAATATGAAATAGTCTTTATTAAATTTAAGTCGACACGTATTTTTTCTCTAGAGGATATTCCGGTTAGTTCGGAAGTTATCAAAATTTTCCCGAAGGTCCACATGTTTTCATAAGGGGACAACGAAATTTTTAAACACTGATATGGCCGAAAAGCCAAGACACCCCAACCTTAAAATCGTCTCTTTTATATATATTTCAAGTTTCAGGCAAATCGGTTCATAAGGGTTGAGATACTTCCCTTGTGAGTCACCCTTGCCGCACACTCACAAAAAGTTATTGGCTAACAATTTTCAATTAAATCTATTGATCAACAAAATTTAAATGAGTCAATCAATGTTTTGATTAAAACTTTTGTTATTTTATATAACTGTCGAATTACAAATTTTCAACATATCAGAATTTTTTTTTCGCTTTAATTTAGTTGGATACATTAATTCAAAAATAATCAAAATAATCGGGGTTTACTTTTTTAATTGTTGGCAACATATTAAAAAGCAAAAAAGATGCATTTTTTCATAATTTTGTCATAAGCTTACATTTCATTTGTTAGATCAATAATTTTTTTGATTGACTATAAATAAAAAATTTATCAAATTTTTGATCAAAATCGCAAAAATATTTGATTGAAAAATAATCAATTAATCACCTACAATTTGATGGTTGGTATAAAAATGTTCTTGGTTGGAGGAATTTCAATCAAAAAATTTATTGAAACTGCGTTTTTGTTGATTAAAATTCGTTTCAAATTCTTTTTGTGCATGAATCGCAAGGACCCGTAGCTCCTTAACTATGAGATAAAGCTAAAATGTGATTTTTGTCACTTAATAAATTTTAAAATTAAATTATTATGTAATTCCCATTTATGAGAATATCATAAATAAAAATATTTTTGGGCCTCAAGCTAGAATAATACTCTTATCGAATATAATTATTATGTAGTATTTCTAAAGTCATATTGCAGACCTGATCAAATTCATTTTAACACTCGGACTGAGTATTTTGCTTCTATAAAAATATTTGCTTAATTTTTTTTTTGCATTTCATTTGCTAGTCCTTTTAACAGTATTTGACAAAGTTTTTCTTTTGAGGTTACATTAGCAATCATAAAACTATTACTTATTGCTGCTTTCAAAAACTGTAGAAAATTATCACAAATTACCTAAAATGTAATTTGCGCTTTTTGTACGGTTAAGCAACAAAAAAAATAATTTTACAAGTAAAATGCCAATCAATTATAAGTAATTTCGCCTTAACTCACAAGTTTGGAAGGCGACAAATTCATGTTTGAAAACAGGATTACACACAAACAAACATTTGCAATAGTTAAATATACCCCAAACTAATAGCAGGACAAAAGAAAAGGACAAGAAATAACATACTTCAAAATTGTTATAAAAAACAGTAAAGTTTAGGAAAAAATGACACATCCGTGTTTTGAAGGAGAGTTTTGGAAAACACATTTACAAAAAACAGTCTCCCTAAAGCGGAATTTTGCAAATTGCAAATGCAATGAACGAAAATCTCTCGGCAATATTCCTTTTTCTACCCTAAGGTGGCCGTTGTTTTGTTGATTTTCGATTTTCCAAAATCGGAGACAACTTTTGTTAGTTTGAAAATAATTTGTGAGTATGAAATTTGGGCAAAATAGTGAGATTAATACATATTTATTTATAAAATTTGTCAAACGGTTTTCGAGATATCGCTAATTGAATTTTGTAAAAATGGCGGTTTTTCCTAAGTTCAAGAAATTAAAAAAAAAATCTCAAAATTTATTTTCTTCGACAATCTCATTGAACTTGAGACGAGCTTTCATTTAAACTTAATTTGAATCAAATTCGATCATTTTAAACCGTGGCGCCTTCGATTAAAATTCCAGATTTTTTTATTTTGATTCACTTAAAAAATTATGTTAGTAATATCAACTGAAAATGTCAGTTAAAATAACTACTTTGTAAGTTGTTTTGGGGTCAACTACTTTTTCAGTTAAATCAACTAACAATGTTAGTTATTTTAACTGACAAAAAAAACAACTGACTTATGTAGTAAAAACTACTTACATTTGTAGTCAAAACAACTAAAATGTAGTAAAATAAAAAAATCAATATATAATTTTTTTTTTCAAAACATTTTTCAGAAAAAAAAATTGAAGACCAAATTTTTTCCAAGTTTTTTTTTTTTTTTAAAGTTGTGAAAAATAAAAATAACAAAATTTTTTTTTTTTTGGAAAAAAAACTTTAAAACTTTTCAGAGATAAAATAAATAAAATTAACTACTTTAAATAACTGTTACTACATCACAGTACTTTTTTATTAGTTCAAAAAAACGATTTAAAATAACTAACAGAAATAGTTGTTTGATATTTTTCATACAAAAACAACTGACTTTGTAGTTGAAAACAACTAACTACTGTAAAATATACAAATAACTAACATGTAGTAACTTACATAATTTTCTGAGTGTTGATATTGATATTGATTGATATTTATTGAAAGGATTGAAAGGGTTAATATTATCCGAATAGGCTCAAATTAAGTATAAATAAAAGTTCGCCTCAATCTCTATGAAAGGTCAATGAAAAAAAATTTAAGATTTTTTCTTAAATTTTTTCAAATTTCAACTATCAATGTCTTAAAAACCGTTTGACTGATTTATAGAGCTTCAATTTAAGCTCGATAACGTCCAGATTGAGTAAATATTAAATGTGCTACGAGGGTCGATCTGGAAAATGAAATTATTTATAGACATTTTTCAGAAATTTTTTTAAAAATATTTCTAAGCCAATTTTTTCTAAGTTCAAACATTAAAAATTTAAAAAAATTGTCCAATAATTTTATTCATTAATCCACTAATTTTTCCAACAACCAAAGCAAAAAATTAAGTTTTTTTAAATATAGTTCAAAAAAATCCGCATTTTTTGACCTCCAATTCCTTGGACCACCAATTTTTTGTAAACAAAGACAAATTTTAATAATTTTAATATCTCATTGCTAGGGATGCGATTTTCATGCACTAAAAAATCTAAAATATGCGCTAAAAATCCAAAATATGCACTAAAAAAGCCAAAAAATATGCACTAAAAAATAAAATGTGTACAATAAAAATCTTATTTTTATACAAAATACTTCTTAAAAAGTAAAAAATTGCACCGGGCTTAAGTATTAAGATTAAAAACAAGATTTTTTTTAGAAATTTAGACAAACTATAAAAAAAAATTGAAAAGAAAAATTTTTTTTTTCTTATTTACAAAATATTTTTTTTAGAATTTAAATAGTTTTTGAATGAATAAATTTCAATTTGTGTTTTTGATAATTTATACCAAAATATTCAAAATGTTTGGAAATATGCCCAAAATATGCACTTAAAACCGAAATATGCAAAAATACGCATTTTCACCAAAATATGAATTTTCACCTAAATATGCATTTTCCGCAGAACATGCAATAACAAATCGATACCATTTTAACGTAAATTTCTTGATTCGGAAAGATAGTTGGACGATATCGTTTTTAGGCAAAAAATCGACAAAAAACATTAGGTGTACTAATATTAATAATCAATAACATATTTTCTTTGTTTACAAAAAATTGGTGGTCAAACAAATTGAAGGTCTGAATAAAACTATTGGACCATTTTTTAAATTTTTAATGTTTGAACTTAGAAAAAATCGACTTGAAAATAGCACGCTACCAACTAGCCTACTGGGGCGCCTGGTCATTTAAGGTATATTTGATATACTGATTCCAAAAATGCTCTTCCTTTTTTTGATTCGTCTTAAGTTTTTGAGATATTGCTAAAATAAAATTTTAAAAATTTCCATTCATGCCCATTTAAAGTTTGAGTACGTTTATCACGCTGACAGAGTTTGAGGACACAATTTAGACTAAATAAGGCACGCAGATTTCAAAAATTCTATTAGTTTTATCGTGCAGGCTTAAGTTTTCGAGTTATAGCGCAAGTAAATTTCGAAAAATCGTTCTCAGTGATAGAGGGTACATATAATTTTGTCATTCCGTGTGTAACACCTCGAAATATTGTTTTAGGACCCCATAAATTATATATATTCATGATTGATTTTAAGACGATCTAGCGATGTCCGTCCGTCTGTCTGTGTGTCTGTGAAAAGACGCTAACTTTTGAAAGATTTTACTGAGGCTGCTGAAGTTTGGCATATTGGTATTGCAATACAGCGAAATCTAAATTTACGAAACTTTCGAAAGACAACTCTAAGGCTGCTGAAGCTTGGCATATATATTTGCCGTTCCCCTGGTCTTTTTGGTATTGAATTTCAGCAAAATCGGTAAGGTGGTTCATAAGTTACAAACAAAACCTGAATTTCAGATTGGTTTCACCGTAAGTTCACGTTAAACAAGTTTTAAAAGCATTGGTAAGTCACAAAAATATTTTTTAACGTATTTTTGTCACTCAAAAATATTTTTACACTAAAAAAAAAATTACACTAAAAAAAAAATTTTTACAAAAATGACTAAAGAAAATTTTTTATTCAAAATAATACATCTCTAATAAAAGTTGTTAAAATTAGAAATTTTACTATCACTCAAAAAGGGCATTTGGAGGGTATTCACGAATTCGGCCAAGCCGAATTTAACTTTTCTACTTGTTTTATTTTGTCCAATTTTGTCCTCAAAAACTTTAATGCCGATCGAGCTCATATTTTTGTCAAGTTTGCTATTGCAAACAAAATATTCCATCCACATCCATACATTTCACTGTACCAAAAAGTCCTTTAGTTTATAAAAGGAAGTCAAAAATAAGGACCACAAAAAAATCAACGTTATAAACTTTAAGTATCCTTTCAAATATTTTATATGACCGTTTCAATGTGTTTCATTTTTTTACAATCACAACATTGTTTGGTCATTTTATGATATTTTTCTCTAATGTTCTTAAAATATATTTATTTTTTTTACAATGATGATGATTTCATTTTGCTAAGTGTCACTTACAGAATAGTGGAAAAATGGCAGTTAAATATGAAATGTCATTTTCTTTTTTAAACTTGTTGTTTTTTTCATTTTCATATCGCTGGGTATAATAAACACAAAAACCTATCATCGTAATTGTAATTGTCAAGGTTAGTAATAACGTAATCACGGAGCGTAGAAATAAAAAACTTTGAAGGGGAAATTTGTAGAGTCCGACCGAAACCAGTTTTCGAGGCCGAACCGAAACCGAACCGAATATTCGGCCAAAAAAGTAATATTCGGCCGAAACCGAACCGAAACCGAAACTTAAAAAAAATTACCGCCTGGCATCAATAAAATTATTAAAAAGTTGTTAAAGATAAAAAATATGCTGTATATAGCTTTTAAACCATAGGAATTGTTGTATTTTTGAAAAAAATATGTTTTTTTAAAAACTTACAAAAAAATTGCATATTTCGTTTGTAGATTAGGAGAAAATAATTTTTGAACTGAAACAGTTTTACATTTATTGCATAAACTTGTAACATTTTCTTCAATTGAACTGAAACAAGTGCAATGAAATACGAAATCAAAAAATTCAGCGACTTTTTTACATATTTTTTAAAATACCAAAAAGTTTCGGTTTCGGCTAATATTCGGCCAAAATTTTGCCGAATACCGAATAGAGGCCGAAACCCCATTATTCGGCCGAAACCGAGACCGAAACCGAATATTCGGTCGGACTCTAGAAATTTGTAATCTTAACAAACACGACAACTTATTGTTAGTAAAATTTATCTTTTCTTATAACTTTAAAATGGTACCTTCTTGGGCGCCAAAATGTTTTTCATTAAGAGCTTAGACGTCTCCATTCAACAGAAAAGTTTACCTCACCCCTTCAAATTTTATGGAATTCCGTACTGGGTTTTATTTTAACCAAAACAGATCGTGCTAATTTTTGATGATAATCTGATAATTTTAGCTTTCAAGATATGGGGTCTTGAAAATTAGGCAAATCGTATATATTTGACAAAATTGTTTCGACCTAAATGCAGTTATCTCGCATAGTACTTAAGATACAGGTCTCATTTACAGGACCGCTTTGATGTATGGCAGGGCTGTGGGGCCCACAGTGTGGGCACACAAGAATTTGGGGCCCGCGGGAAAGTAAAAAGTCGCATTACAAAAAAAAAATTTTTTTTTGGTACAAATTAAACTGATTTTATTATCTGTTTTAAGACAAAGAAATTAAAAAATATATATATTTTAAGTAGGGATATTCTAGCTCGAGGTCATTTTTCTTTACTAATTAAAACCATAATATTTATGTAGAACAATTTGGTTTTAATGAGACCTTTTATATCTCAGAATCTGAGACTTTTTCTATACGAAAAATGTCTCAGAATCCAAAAATTTTTCTATATGAAAAATGTCTCAGAATCCAAAACTTTTTCTGAATGAAAAATTTCTTAGAATCTGAAATTTTTTTCTATACGAAAAATATCTCAGAATCTGCTACAATTTCTTTACGAAAAATGTTTTAGAATCTGAGAAATGTCTTAATATTTGATATTTTTTTTTATACGAAAAACGTCTTAGATTTGATACTTCTTCAATACGGAAAATGTATCAGAATCTGAGATTTTATCTGCACGAAAAATGTCTCAGAATCTAAGACTTTTTCTATACGAAAAATGTCTCAGAATTTGAAACTTTTTAATACGAAAAATGCCACAGCATCTGAGACGTACGAAGCATATTTTAGAATCTAAGACTTTTTCTATGCGAAAAACGTCTCAGAATGTGCTACTTTTCTGAGACTTTCTAAACGAATCTGAGACTTTTTCTAAACGAAAAATGTCTCAGAATCTGAGACTTTTGCTATATGAAAGTGTCTCATAATCTGAGACTTTTTCTATTAGAAAAATGTCTCAGAATATTAGATTTTTTCTTTACGAAAAATGTCTCAGAATCTGAGACTTTGCATACGATAAGTGTTTCAAAATCTCGGGCTTTTTATTTTGGCAAAACTTCTATGGACTTTAGACTTTTAAAATCTCAGAATCTGAAACTTTTTCTGTACGAAAAATATTTTACAGTCTGAAACTTTTTATGTAGAAAAAAATTTCTATGAATTTAAGACTTTTGAAATAGGATACATTTCACCTTTAGAAAAAGTCTCAGATGTATACGAAAAATCTTTTAGATTCTAAAAATTTTTCACAAATAAAAAAAATTTTGCTCTATTTTCGTACGAGCGAATTTATTGACATTTCGGGGGCCCTGGACACGTGTCCAGTGTGCCCTAATGGTTAAAACGGTAATGCTCATTTGGGTTTCAAATATAAAGTAATGAGATCACCTTAAAAATGGCGTGAGACATGATTTTTTCTTTTAACGGTTAAAGGTCATTGTTTAAACCCTAATTTTTCAAAAGCTCTGCCTCTAAAATCGATTGGTTAGGTTGTAAGTGGCTGCTGACGTTTTACGTCAGCGCACATACCACGGGACTGTAATGGGGTTCCCCTACTGTTGTTAAACCAATTTGAGCTCCCTATGAAAGTTATTGAATTTTGACATCTGATAAATCAGAAAGATCGTGCAGCTCCCTAAATCCCAGAGAAGTAAGTCTCTGGCCAGGAAGTGCCAAATAATGGCAGATAAAGTGTTCTATAGTTTTCAACTCCTCCTCATCCATGCAACTCCGGAAAAAGTCACTTGCCGGAACATTTAACCGATTTGCGTGCTTTCATATATGATAGTGTCTTGAAAGCGCTATCAGCACACTTGTGCGCTTCTGATAATGAGAAGGCATAATCTGTTGTGTAGTCTCAGTCCATTCATATGCCCATCTCCGTTGCGGCACAAAGCCGTATATTTTGGTTGCAAGTTTCTAGAGGCACACCAACACATTGCAAATTCCGTTTGAACCTGTGAGGTAGTTCCCACTCTTGCAAGCCCATCCGCTTTTAATTCCCTGGAATGTCTCTGTGCCCTGGGACCCATATGAGTCGTATATCAAGCTGCTTGACCATCTCATTTAAAGACGTGCGGCAGTTAATGGCAGATCTTGTTTTCAGAAGCATGGACTCCAGAAACTTGTCCACATCTTGACTGTCAGAATAGATGTTGACTGCGGTTGTAGAAAAGACATTGAAACTCAACTCCTCTGCCACTTCCTTTATTGCCAGCATCTCTGCCTGGTAAACACTGCAATGATCTGGCAATCTTCGAGCCTGGCTCAACCCAAGTTCTTCCGAATAGACTCCAAGACTACTTGTTCGTCTAGTTTTGTTCAATCTGTGTAAAAATTTGTATATGCCCCTCATCCAAGACCCCTAGATGATATCATATTGGTAAAGTGGTGCTCAAAAACGCTCATAGAGGTCGCACAGTCCACATTTTGTGGTATTGTTATCTTCTTCAAGATCGCGCTATGGTCACAATCGTCGCTTTTCCATTCAAGCGTTCTTTTCAGTCGAATTGACAACGCAGCCCCATACTGCCTACCCAATATGTCCAATGGTGTAAGGTGGAGGAGAATTACTAATTCAGCCGGAGATGTAGTACAAAAAGAAACAGTGACACACATCGACGCCATTTTCTGTGCCTTCGTGATAAACACGCAGTTTCCTTTTGTCTATAAAGAAGGCCACCAAACAGTGATTTCATACGGCAGAATTGGACGCACCACTGCTGTAGAAATTCAATGATCGACCTTAGGGCTAAAACCCCTTCGTTTTCCAATATCCCTTTTACAGAAATATAATTATTTTCATTGAGTAAACGCTATTGTTTTTAACTTTAAATAACTGCCCCAGCTTGAGCGCCAAAATGTTACATGCAAGTTATAACATTTTTTTAACTAAAAAATTCTTAGAATTTGAGAATTTTCTGGCAGAAAAAAGGAGCCCTTTTTAGCTACACCACTGTTTAAAGTTTCATGTTCAAATTTGTGCATACACACATACCATCTGCTTGAGTGTTTGAAATGTTAGTAGGGGTGTCATGTTACTCTAGAATTCGTGTTTAGGTTGATTTTCCTGATCTCCTCCCTCTCCAGGACACACAATGAAGTTTATTTTGTAACAAGTTTTTAAAATATAAAAAATTATTACACACACTGTGATTTGTTGGTGTAGGTTGGTTGCATGCTTTAAATTAGAGATGAGAGTTGCAGTGACTTATTACAATCACGCACACTTACAAACTTGTGATCACTATAATGAAAGAAAATTTAATTATGAACCAAAATTTTGCCACGTTCAACATAACCTAAAAATACAAAAAGCTTTAATTCGGCGGCTGGTTGACATATGTGTATAGAATTGAACACCGAGTGGTATTTAAACAAGTGCGAACATATTTTTTTACAAAAAAAGAAAAAAAAATTGTTCACCAAATTTTTTCTTTGCGAAAATATTTTTTCTAAATTTTTTTCTCAAAAGTAATTGCATTTTTGAATTAAGTTTTTTGCAATAATCTTTTTTACATTATGGAGGGTATCAATACATTTGTCAAGGCCAAATTTAACTTTTTTACTTGTTTTCACTCACAATCAAGATTTTTTAACTAATTGTGAGTTTAAGTCACCCTCACGTGTGACTCACGTGCACATCTCAACTAAAACTACACTTGAACACACAAATACGTAAAACGAACAACTTCCGGCAATTTTTTATTTCCGACTTTAGAAAAACTAATGAAAACTTTTTTTCTTTGCTTTGAAGAAAAAGTTTTTCATTTCTTAACAGCAGAAGTAATCAATAGCAAATAAAAAAGAAAAATAAAATGAAACAAAACTTAAGTAGTTTTTTTTTTCAGCGTGATTTTGATTGTAAATGAAGAAAAAATGCTTTTTAATTAAAGGTTTGTTCTAAAGTGGAAAAATTCTAGAAAATTATGGTTGTAAAAAAGAAATTAAAGGGATAAATAATACTTAGGAAAATATTATGACCTATAACAGGGGTCATAGTTAGTTGAAAGTAAATGGCATTGAATAGATGTAATATTCCAATACATATTAGAATAATCATTCAATCAGATTCCGATTCATAAAGGAAAAGTCCCACATTCTGAGACATTTTTTCTTGATAAAAATGTTCACATTCTCAGACATTTTTCTTATAGAAAAAGTCTCAGATTCTGAGACATTTTTCTTATAAAAAAAAGTCTCAAATTCTGAGACATTTTTCTTATAAAAAAGTCTCAGATTCTGAGACATTTTTCTTATAGAAAAAATCTCAGATTCTGAGACATTTTTCTTATAGAAAAAATCTCAGATTCTGAGACATTTTTCTTATAGAAAAAATCTCAGATTCTGAGACATTTTTCTTATAGAAAAAATCTCAGATTCTGGGACATTTTTCTTATAGAAAAAGTCTCAGATTCTGAGACATTTTTCTTATAGAAAAAGTCTCATATTCTGAGACATTTTTCTTATAGAAAAAGTCTCAGATTCTGAGACATTTTTCTTATAGAAAAAGTCTCAGATTCTGAGACATTTTTCTTATAGAAAAAGTCTCAGATTCTGAGACATTTTTCTTATAGAAAAAGTCTCAGATTCTGAGACATTTTTCTTATAGAAAAAGTCTCAGATTCTGAGACATTTTTCTTATAGAAAAAGTCTCAGATTCTGAGACATTTTTCTTATAGAAAAAGTCTCAGATTCTGAGACATTTTTCTTATAGAAAAAGTCTCAGATTCTGAGACATTTTTCTTATAGAAAAAGTCTCAGATTCTGAGACATTTTTCTTATAGAAAAAGTCTCAGAATTTTCGAGCAAAATTAAAATTTTTTTTTTGTAATTTTACAATTTTTTTTTGTAATTTTACAAATTTCCAAGGCTTTTAAAAAACAAAAAAAAATAGTAAATTTACGAGATTTCCTTGTAAGTTTTATTGCTCCGAAAAAGTTGTAAATTTACAATTTTGTTGGTAAAAATCTTGTAAAATTACGAAAAAGCACATAATTTTTACTAGGAATTCTCGTAAAATAGGAGGTAGCAAAAAATCTAGTAAAAACACGAGACCTCCTTGTAAGTTTTATCGCGCAAAAAAAAATGTAAATTTACAATTTTATTTGTAAAAAGCTTGTAAAATTACAAAATTATTGGTAAAAAGCTTGTAAAATTACAAGTAATTGTTGTCAAATAGGATGTAGCAAAAAAAAGTTACAAACTTTTCTTGTCGTTTTACAAGTTTTTTTTTTTTTTAGTGTAAAATTACAAAAAAAAATTGTAAAATTACAAAAAAATTGTAAAATTACAAAAAAATTGTAAAATTACAAAAAAAAAATTTAAAATTACAAAAAAAAAATTTAAAATTACAAACAAAATTTGTAATAAATTGAAATGTAAATTTCGATCGAAAATCAGAAAACTGTCAAATATTGGTAAACTGGGATTACGAGACTTGTTCTTGTAATTTGACAAAGTTTTTTTTTTTGTGTGTAGAAAAAACATTGATAAAAAAAATTTTGGTTGAAAAAAAGTTTTTGATGAAAAAAAAATTATGAGAAAAAGGACTAAAGAAAACAATTTTTGAGGAAAAAGTAAAAAATTCAATTCAGCTTTGCCGAATGTATTAATACTAGAGATTTGTGCGTGATTGGTTTTTGGCTCACACTCACTCACGCTCACGACAGGAATTTTTGAATCACGCACACTTACATACGAGCAAATTTTTTCTACTCACACTCACTCACAATCACGTGAGTAAATTTAATACAACTCACACTCACGTGTACTCACGCAAGTTTCACTAACACGAAAAAAAAAAAATCAAAAATCTTTCAAAGTTTTAAACAAAATTTAAAGTTCAAAAAAGTTTTCAACAAAATTAAAATTTCACATTTTTTTTTGCTTTTTTCAGGACAAAATCTTAAGTTAAGCCAAGTTTTAAAAATTTGGGAATATGTAGGGTATATGAGGAGTTCCGTCTAAGACTTAAATTTTGAGGTAAAAAAGATGTGATTTTTGTTTTGATGGAAAGTTGGCATAAAAATTAGAAGGTAAGAAATTCGTTATCGTCAATTAAATCGCACAAGGGGGTCAAAAGTTATGGCGGTTTTAAGATTAGCGGTTTTAAAAATATTTTAAAGATTTTTTTTCTACACATTTGTTGCATGCGTTATTAAAACATGCCAGGATATATCATTTCTTCTAAAATATATGATATAAATTTAACCCTTTAATGACCAAACGATTAAAAAAAAAGTATCTAAGTACCTAAAATCGCGATTAATTCGCGGTAAAAGAAAAGTTTCACAATTTTTTATAACATATTTAGGCTATGCGCGTTGGTATTACTAAAAAAAATCACGGAAAATCGTATCATTGTACCAGTAGTTTAAAAAAATCGGTGGTGCTTTTTTATAACAAGAAAATTTAATATGGTCCAAAAAATCTATAATCATCAACATTTTTTAACCTGCCTCTGATTTTATGATGACACTTCAAGTGGGCTTTCGTTTAAAAAAAATTCAGCCGATTTCGTGTAAAGCCTTGGATGTGCCAGATCAAAACAGGTTTAGATAAAATCATCGCGCTTTCCGCTCAGAATGGCTTAAAGTAAAAAGTCAAAAAGCAAATCAGTTCTACTCGTTAAGGCACGTCTTTTGGTGTATTAAAATGAACATGATGCATTAATTGCTACTAAAAAAAATAGGAAACAGATTTGCAAATTTCGCACAACTTTCAAAAATGCCATAAAATTTTTGCAATTTATTTTTTATAAACCCGCTAGTAATTTTTTTATGTAAACTCACAAAAAACTCGGTTTACGTAAGAGTCCACCAAATTTCGAATGAAACCGCGAATGTGCCTCGCGAAAAACTGGTATTTTAAAAAAATTACGTTTTTTCTTTCGAACTTTGATCTGCTGAAACTCCTTAACTATTCGCGGCACATTAACGGGACTAATTCCAAAATGTTAAGAATTACAACAGCTACCAACTCTAGTTCAACTTTTTTCATTTTATAGAGGGGGCCGAAATCCCTGATCAAAAAAACTCGAAGATTTAAAAACTCTTAATTTTTGGTTTCAAAACTTAACCGTCTTATAACTTCTTACCAAGCGATGAAGCATCTATCAAACCAGCATTAAAATAATCTGTTATATGTACTGACTTTGTGTTATGCCGGAAAAGATTGAAATATAAGGAGAATTTAAAAAAAAAAGCGAAAGAATGTTAAAACTATCTATTATTTCAAGCCCTTTTTATCGATTTTTCAACTTTAACCCTCTGTAACTTTTACGGATAAAGTGGGGTAATCCTTAAACATTGCTCAGTGATGGTTCAATGTCTTGTTTACACAACTGCATTTACAGTTTTTCTAAATTCCAAAAACTGACGGTTTTTTTAAACATTTATTTCAGTTTCACTGAGTTGAAATTTAAAAAAGATTTTGTGATATAAATCACGCTGACTCACTCAAAAAAATCGACTCAGGCACGCTCACTCACACAAAAATCTTACTCACGCACACTCACTCACGCAATTTTTTTTTTCTCCACTTGAATTCAGTCACACTCACGCGTGATCACGCTCTAATCTGCTCATGTGCCCATCTCTAATTGATACCCTCCACAATGTAAAAAAAAGATTATTTGCAAAAAAAATTAAAAAAAAAATTCTACGGAAAAAATTTTTTTTTTGGTGGAAAAAAACTCCGATTTTTTTTTTAAACCCTTGCAATAGTGCAATATTGCAACTTTAAAAAAAAAAAATCTTTAATAAAATTTTTATTTTTCTATAACCTTTTATATGATGCGTCGTTGCAAGAAAAGATTCGGAATTTATTTTAATAGTAATACAATTGCTTCTATTCACAAAGAAACAAGCAAATAAAGTTGCAATTTTGACGTTGCGCAATTTTGCAAGACTAAAATTTTTGACGTGAATTCCATTAATATGTTTTTACTTGTTTTTACACCATTCTGTGTCCAATTTTGTTCACATACGCCGAATAAAAGCATTTTGTATTTTTAGGTTATGTGGAAAGTACCAAAACTTTCTAGGCGTCCTCACATTTTTGTTCATAACTTTTTAACCGTTTAACTGATTTCGCTCAGCTGCAATACCAAACTGCTCGGGGCAACAACAAACAATTGTGTAAAGTTTTAGTCATATCTGTATAATAATTTGGCCGTGATTGCCATTTCAACAGACAGGAGTTCATCATTAGAATGTTTTGGAATTGTTCATTAATATCGGTCTTTATGGGGACCCTTTATGGCAATGGTTCCCAACCTTTGATTCTCGCCCCACTGGGGGGAAATTTGAAGGTTCCAGGGGGGCAACGAGCAAATTTTTAAGATTTTTTTAGTCAAATTAACTACAAAAACTATTTTTTTTAAGCAAAATTTACTGCAAAAATTTTGTTAATTGTTAAAAATTTTTACTAAAAACTTAGTTTAAATGCTTATTTTACAAAAACTTTGCTGAACCAGTAGTAATTTTTCATTAGAAACAAAAATTAGAAAAATTAAAAAAATTTTCATGAGTGTAGGGGGGACAAAGCAATTTTTTTAACTTAAAAGTGGGGCGTGGCGTAAAAAAGGTTGGGAACCATTGCTTTATGGGGTCCTATACCAATATTTCGATGAGTTACAAACGGAATTAAAAATTTTATATACCCTCGCCAGGCAACCAAGCCGACACGAAATTTTCGGCGGCGGCGGCGCGACTAATTTTGCTTGCCGGCGGCGGCTATTGTACTGTTCGGTCGGCGGCGGCTCATTCATCGGCTCATTTTCCTTTTAATTTTTTTTTTTCGTTGTAGGGTTGTATTTTTGCGAGTTTGTGTTTGGTTTTTGTAATGATACAATCAAGATTTGCATTTTTTTCCAGTTTTATTGTGCATCAGAATTAAAATAAAGAAAATAATTAAAATAAAGAAAATTATGTTTTCGCTTGTAATTTGATTACAATTCTCATTAAATTTTGTACCAGTCATAAATCTGTTGCAATATTTTAAATTACACCTTGTGAAAAAAACATCTCTTATGAATATCTCGTTTTTATACCCTGTACTTACCCAGTGCACTATGGTCTCGCAGACCACTTTTCTTGGCCAAAATTCAATTTTCTCAAAATTGTTGTTTTAAAAAATTGCTTTGTGATTTAACAATAAACACTTCAAAGCAACAGAAAAAATATTTGTCTTTTGTATAAACTCATTTACCGTTATAATACAACAGATTAAAGTTTAAGTTTTACAACAAATCTAGGACAAGAAAAAAAAACAAATTATTTTTTTAAATTTTTCAATAATTTTTTTGAGTTTAAATACAAAGAGTTTCTTATAATATTACACATGGAAAACAAAGTTGGAAATTAGTATTACAATAATTTTAATTTCAAATAGTGTAGCAAAATTGGCGTCATTAAAAAAAAATAAGTGGTTCATGCAAACCAAAAAAAAAATTGGTGGTAAATAAAACATAACTTTAGATGGGCCTAAAAAAAGTTTTTAGCAAAATTTAGCTATCAGACCAATTCAGAATCATAGATTGCGATCACGACTACATTTCCACATTGTCAGATGATGCTAGTTTTTGCTAGTAAGTGTACTGAAAGAAAATTTCCAGAACACTTTTTCCATTAAAATTAAACCCAAAAACGAATTTATGTAACTAAAAAAAACAAAAATTAGTAAAGTGCCCCAAATTGTTAATATTTCAAAAATAATGATTAAAATGATAATAAATTTCAACACGAATCTTATTTCAAAAAAAAAATTTCGTTTTGACAATTTTGGCCAAGAAAAGTGTCCATCGAAACCATAGTGCAGTGGGGGGAGAATCAAAGGTTGGGAACCATTGCCATAAAGTATATACAGTGGGCGACAATACATTGGAAACTTTTTTATAGTAGATGAAATTTGTAAAAGACAAAGTTAACAAAACTAAACTTTATAATTATCAAACAAGTATTATAAAAAAATGTTATGTAGGTAATTTATCAAGCTTTAATTTAAGCTTAATAGCGTCCAGATTGGGAAAATAATGAATGTGTTACGAGGGTCGATGTGGAAAATGAAAAAATTTATAGACATTTTTCAGAGCATTTTTAAAAAATATTTCCAAATAGATTTTTTCCAACTTAAAACATTAGAAATTTAAAAAAAGGTCCAATAGTTTTTATTCAGCGATCAAATAATTTTTCCAACAACCCAAACAAACAGTGGAATTTTTTAAGTACAGTAGCAAAAATCCACATTTTTTGACCTCCAATTCTTTTGACCACCAATTTTTTGTTAACAAAGAAAAATTAAAATTATATTAATATATCCTTAGCATATACTTAAGTGTACTAAAATTAATAAACAATAACACATTTTCTTTGTTTACAAAAAATTGGTGGTCAAAAGAATTCGAGGTCAAAAAATGTGGATTTTTGCTACTGTACTTAAAAAATTCCACTGTTTGTTTGGGTTGCTGGAAAAATTATTTGATCACTGAGTAAAAACTATTGGACCTTTTTTAAATTTCTAATATTTTAACTTGGAAAAAATCGACCCGGAAATATTTTTTAAAAATGTTCTGAAAAATGTCTATAAATTTTTTCCTTTTCCACATCGACCCTCGTAACACATTCATTATTTTTCCAATCTGGACGCTATTAAGCTTAAATTAAAGCTTGATAAATTACCTACATAACATTTTTTTTATAATACTTGTTTGATAATTATAACGTTTAGTATTGTTAACTTTGTCTTTAACAAATTTCATCTACTATAAAAAAGTTTCCAATGTATTGTCGCCCACTGTATATTCATGATCACCGATCGATTTTAAGACATTCTAGCGATGTCCGTCTGGCTCTCTGTGGAAATGGTGGTCCCGGCCAAAATATTACACGGAGATGACTGAAACTTAACGTATTTATTAGAAGTTCTGCATTTCAGTGATATCGGTTCAGCGGTTCAAAAGTTGTGAAAGAAAATGTTAATGTATTGTAAATGTAAAAAAAAAATTGTCGGCGACCCATGGTTTCCGAGTTATGGGCCTCCAAAGTTCGGATATCGAATTTAATATATCTTCTCCAATAATGGTCCGATCAGACTAAAAAAAATTGGATTCATTTACCCATTTTGGCATAAACCTAAATTTTAGATTTTTTAATCGAAGTTTTTGAAGAAAGTGCTCAAAATTGTAAAATTATGCATTATTAAGGTATTTATTTTAATAGCCTAGATATTAAGCTTTAATTTTAGCCTTCATTTGACCATTTAACCTTATATGACCGGAGTTATTAAAGTTTAAACATTGGAAAGCATATTTAGGAATGTATACCAGACCCAGTGTTGCCATAACTGAATTTTGAAAAAATGCTAAATGGCAGAAAAAAAGTGCTAAAATGCTCTACAGACCAAAAAAAAGTACCAGATTTTTTGTTTCGTTTATTAAATTAACAAATAATGATTTTTTACAATTACTCTACTCTACAACGATAATGCGCAATAACTATGTCTACATATTTTTTTGACCGCTAAACTTAAAAATTGTATCGAAAAAAATATTTCTAATGGGTTAAAAACCCATGGACTAGAAGCATTTGAAAACCGTGTAATTAAGGTCAAATTGAACAATATTCAATTCAATTTTAGTTATTTTTTCCCAAAATGTTGGTCAAAGCAAAAAAATAAACAATAATGGAAAGAGCAAAAAATACCCGAAATTGAATATTGATTCTCCCAGATGTATTTAATAAAATTGAGCAATAAAACTTAAAGATTTTAAATTTATGGGAATACAATTTTTAAAACCATGAAATTGTGTCTTTGGGCATGATCTTAAAAAAAGGACATTTCTTTGGCCTTACGTAGTAAAGGGTTAACTATGTCCGAAAAATCTATAAATTTTTAATTAAATACTTAGGGTCAATTGTTAAAGAAACCCGGCTTCCTAATGATTTATTTATTTTTTTTTTTTTTACAAAAATATTTTTTTTTAAAAAAAGGTCTATTTTGCTCCAGGGCCCGAACTTCAAGAACCCGGTGCGACCTTAAGAACCTTATCGAAAATTTTGAAAATTTCATGAATCTTAATAAACTGAGGGGGCGTCCCGTGCAGAAATCCAACTTTTTGTTTTTAAGAACAACCCTATTGAATACCCTCCTGTAAGTGAGAGCGGGGTATAAGGCTACGTTCTCACAACAAGAACTTATACCCAATTCACACCTAAGGTGAAATCTCGTTTGAACGAGATTTCGATCATATAGTTGTGTATAATATGATACAGACCATATGATCGAAATCTCGTTTAAACGAGATTTCACCTCAGGTGTGAATATGCCTTTATAATGATAAGTTGAGATGATTTTATGTTTTTTTATGATAGTACAATTTAAGATGATTTTGTTTTGTTCAATGCAAAATCACGGCATAAATAAACTTTACCGAACTTTGTTTAAATTAAAAAAAATATATATGACCTTAATCCTCGGACAGTTAGATTTCGAGTGTGGTGTTCAAACCCGTGGGGACGTACCCCGTTTGGGAGGGGTAGGGGTTTAAAGTTAAAGTGGTTTTTCTTAAATATTTCAAAAACTACTTATCCGATCAAGACGGTTATGGTAATTTAAGACCTTTCCAACGGGATGTAACATGACGTAGTTTAATTAACCCTTTAAGCGACAGAAATCCATTTTAAAAAATTTTAACTAGACTTTTTTTACAATATGCTTAATATCTCAAAATCGCATCTATATAAACATTTTTTTCGTCTATATAGGCTTGTAGCCAAGACCTCAAGCTTTCATTTGCGCCAAAAAACTGCTCTGTAAGTCTAAAACATACTGAGATATTAGGGGTCAAAGTTGTAACTTTATTTTTTTTTTACTTTTTTTCAGGATGTTTGTTAAAATTTTTTTGATTTGTGGAAACATACAGATATCTGACAAACTACTAGCCCGATCAAGACGAATGTGGTATCATTAAAAAGGCGAATTAAAGACCTTTCCAACGGTATGTAACATGACACTTCCCATAAAGTGATTTTAACCGGGCAAAAGGCTTGATACCGTGACAGGACATAATCCCCACGGACATTACCCCCATAACGGAAATGGGGATTATCACCGAATTCATTTAGACTTACAGCGCCGTTTTTTAGCGCAAATGAAAACTTAACATCTTGGCTACATGCCTATATAGACAAAAAAAAATGTTTATATAGTGAGATTTTGAGAAAATAAGCACTTTGTAAAAAAAGTCTAGTTCAAATTTTTTGAAATCAAGTTTTGTCACTTAAAGAGTTAATATAACTACGTCATGTTGCACCCCGTTGGAAAGGTCTTTAATTATCCTTTCTAACGATACCATAACCGTCTTGATCGGATAAGTAGTTTTTGAAATATTTAAGAAAAACCATTTTAACTTTAAACCCCTGCCCCTCCCAAACGGGGTACGTCCCCACGGGTTTGAACACCACACTCGACTTTTTAGAGGTCAAGGTCATACAGTCGAACCCGGTTATAACGAACTCCGAGGGACCAGTAAAAATAGTTCGTTATAAGCGAAGTTCGCTATAAGCGGGGTATATTTTTTATTAACTCAGTTTTTTTTCCAAAAAAATAGATCTAATTTTGTTTTATTTTATGTTTTTTCCGTAAATAAACTACTTATTGAGAAGAAATCATTAAAAATATTAATACATTTTATCAAAATTAAATTATAACCCAAAAAATTGCAACCTTTTGTTAGTTTGATAAACATTATTGCCACTCATTTAAAAATATTCATGGAAGTTCGTTATAAAAAGGTAAATACACATGAAATTGTGTTCGTGGGACCATAATAAGCAGTTCGTTTTAACCGAGGATTCGTTATAGCCGAGTTCGTTATAAAAGCAGTATTTTGTGTGAAAATGATGCCAAAATGTCGGGACTTTAGAATTAGTTCGTTATAACCGAGAATTCGTTATAACCGAGTTCGTTATAACCGAGTTTGACTGTATTTTTATTTTTTTATTTTTAGCAAGTTCGGTATTCTTAATGAGTTCCAAAATCACATAGTAAAGGCTAAGTAAGTTGTTTTTCACGTAAACATTTTTTAAAACTCCTAAAATCGTAATAAAAACTATTAAAAACGAAAACTTTAACGTATTAGAAAAAAGAAACAATCATAACAAATCTTAAATGTCCATTTTATTGCAAAATTATTGCGATTTTATATTCTTAAATTCATTTTAAAGAATTTCTCCACAATATAGCCGCGTTGCAAAAATATTTTTTTATATGCAGTTTTTTCATGTGAACACGAATAGAATATGCACCTTAAAATGTAAAAAAAATGTCACCGCGCCGATTTATTTGACGGAGTCGATTGATTCGGCGGCTTGGTTTAAGCCGATGGGAGCCGACAAAATCGGCGGCGGCGTAAGATGTCAAAAATGGGTCGGCGGCGGCGCGCCGCCGATTTTGAGCCGATCGGCTTGGTTCCCTGACCCTCGCTCGTACACAGTACACACCCGAGTAAAGAAAATTATATAAAAACTAGTCGAGCAGCCTGTCCCTGCCAGGCGGAACACCAAATCACTTTTACCAATAATTCTAATTTTTTACCATACTTTATAAAAAATTATGTTTGTGCTTAAAAAATTTATTATTGCTAGATTGAGTTACATCAGTATATTTCCCAAACTGGAAAAAATTTAATGAGTATAGGTTTTACTGATAAAATTTAAAACTAAATTTAGCAAGCCCTTTTCGTCTCACCGTCCTTAAACCGGATATCAAAAATCCATCGTGTGGATCTGTCCCATGGTCACTCCTATATACATGGAAATTTTTATCTTTTTTAGGACGGATTACTCAATGTCCAGTTAGCTGCTAACTGCCGATTTAACGGAGCCTTATGTCAAAATTTGTATGGAAATGTTAAATTTAACGAAGAGTTATTTTATAACGGAGCATTGAGTAATCCAGCCTTATTCATGAAGGGTTGTAAAATTAGCTAAAATGTTAAAAAAACACAATTTTTTCACTTAAATTTTTCCTTATAATTCTCCGTACACAGTTTAAATATTAAATCTGACTTCATAAGGATATGATCCATTGTCAATACTTTATGCTTACAGCTTCCTTAGTCATTAGGGGTTTCAGAAATAGTTTAAGGCTGTTATTCATAATCCTTACAGTAGACTTATTGCAGGTTTTTTGACAAATATGCCTGCAATTTCTGTCAAATAAACCTACTTTAGTTATGTTTCAGTTTTTATGAATAGCCACCTAAATGTTTAAAAACTAAAACTCGCCGTCTTCCGACACTCCCCTGTCTTGAAGGCCAAAAATCCGGCTACGTTACAGATTATATATATAAACTGAACAAAATTCACTATGGATTTTTTTGTGTCTCCGCCCTTTAACTGGATATCCAGGTCAGTGTTGATCTTTGCCATAGTCCGTACCAAATGCATCCCAATCTTCATCTTTCAAGGTCATAAGGTGTCTTCAAAATTAGGTAAGATGTAAAAACATAATTTTTCCACGCCCATTTCTTCTCCTAATTCTCCGTCCACATTCTAAATTTTTTAAATCTGACTACTTTAGGATAAGCTCCATCGTTAGTACTATACTCGGATCAACGCAACTTTTCCCTCTTAATTCTCCGTCCACAGTCCAACAATTTTAAGTCTGACTACTTTAGGATATGGTCCAGTGTCAGGACAATATGCTGCCCGATTTTCGGCTGCGTAGGTCATTAGGGCTTTAAAGTTAGTTAAATTAAAAAAAAAAAATAAAACAAAATATTTCCTTGCCCCTTTTTCCTCTCAACACACGTCTACATTGCAAAAATGTTAAATCGGACTACTTTGGAATATGCTATATTCTAAAGTAGTCTTAATGTTAGTGATTTTCAGCTTCCTAATTCATTGGGGCGGAGCTTAAAAATACTCTAAAAGGTTTAAAAAAAAAAATAATTTTGCCAAGTCCCCTTTTTCTCGTAATTCGCCGCCCACATGCAAAAAATCCGGCTTCGTAAGAATCTGTCCCTGGTGTTTTACTACTTACATACATGCCAATGTTAAGCTTTTAAGTCAATGAAATTCAAAAGGCGCTGGATACACAAAAAATAAGAGAAAAATAAATGTAAATAAATTTACCACGCCCCTTTGCGTTTCTTATTCTCCACCCATACACTGGATATCAAAAATCCAGGTTCGTATTGATCTTCCCCATGAAACCTACTATATACATGCCAATTTTCATCTTCCTAAGTCATTCGGGGTCTTCAAATTAGTTAAAATATTAAAAAACCCAATTTTTCCACGCTCTTTTATCTTTTAATTCTCCGTCCACAGTCGAGAAATTTTAAAACCGATTACTTCAGGATATACTGCATCGTAAGGACTATACGCTGTCCATTTTCCGCTTCCTTTGGGGGCTTCAAAATAAGTTAAAATGTTAAAAATCCCAATTTTGTCATTCCATATATTCCTTTTAATTCTAAGCCCACAGTCCAAAAATTTAAAATTCGACTACTTCAGGATATGCTTCATCGATAGGACTATATGCTAGGAAATTTTCAGCTTCCCAAGTCATTAGAAGACTTTAAAATAAGCAAAAGTGTCAATTTTCATCTTCATAGGTCATTGGGGGTCTTCAAATTAGTTAAAATATTAAAAAACACAATTTTGCCACGCTCCATTTTTCTCTTAATTCTTCTTCCACAGTCTAAAAAATATAAATCCGATTACTTCAGGGTATGCTTCATTGTTAGAACTAAATGCTATGCAATTTTCCGCTTCCTAAGTCATTTGGGGGCTTCAAAAGAAGTAAAAATGTTTAAAAAATCCCAATTTTGCCAAGCCACTTTTCCCCTCAATTCTCCGCCCACGTTGCGAAAATTTTAAATTCGACTACTTGAGGGTATGTACCATCGTAAGGACTATATTCTAGGCTTCCTAAGTCATTAGGAGGCTTTAAATTAAGCAAAAATATCCTCTAATTTCTCCGCCCACAGGCAAAAAATCCAAAATTCGGCTACGTTAGGATCTTACCCAGGTGTTTTACTATATGCATGCAAATTTTCAGCTTTCTAGCTCATCAGTGCACACAAAAAAAAAATTTTCAATTTCAATAAAAAAATTCACGAATTCAATAAATAAATTAACTAAAAAAGCCGCGGTGAAGATTTTCACGAATTCAATAAACGCATTTGTAAGTCGTTTGCTGAAAATAATTTCAATAAACAAATTTCAAGATTCAATAAAAAAGTTTATTGATTTATATTTTTTTTAATATTTTTTTTAGAACTAAAGAAAAAAAAAAAAATTTTTTTATTTATTTATTTTTATTTTATTATTTAATTGTTTTCTTAATTTCTTACTTTTTCTCAATTTATTGTTTCCATTGAGCTTTGAACAGCATACCTCCTGTTTAGAATGCCGGCCGTCTAGCTAACTGAGCTACAGCATGACAACAAGTTTTAACGCATAAAATCAATTTGGTTTTAAATAAAAGTAAACAAGAATTCTGAAACACTCACATAATTTTGTAAGTAATGGTAACAGAAAAAATTCTCAATTGAAATTAACAAAAGAAAAAAATACTGACTAATTTAGTTGAGTGCATCACTTTCATTCTCTAACTTATAACAGTAAAAATATTTAACACACAACTATACAAACACACACGCATTCACAAATAAATTGTGTTTTTATTTCTATTTTGTTCTTGCTTGTAAGTAGATGACAGAATTTAGCCGACAAAACTATAACACTGTTTTGGCGTTATGCGCTAAGCGGTGGATAAACTTATTACTTTTTTTGGGGGTCGTTGGTTCGAATCCCCATCAGACCCAACTTTTTTTTTTTTTTTTAATATTTTTTGTTTTTTTTTTTAAGTTATTACTTTATTTGAAATTACTATGTGTGAAAAAAAGAAACACAACAAAACTTGCCGACGGAATGAGTTGAACATAGTTTTTTTTTTTAATTTCAATAAATTTTTTTATTGATACAATAAAAAATTTTATTAAAAATATTTTTATTTTTAATAAACGTGTTTATTAAAATTTTCTTAAATATTTTTTTTTTCTGTGTGGGCTTCAAAAAGCTCTGGATAGACAAAAAAAGAGGAACACACAAATAGGAAAATTATATATATAGATTGAGTCATATAAAATTTTATATAAAACACTTAGAAAATATTCATGATAAAAATGTTGTGCTTGGAAAAAACTTAGAAAAATACGGAGTCTCGCGATAAAAATGTGTTCTTGGAAAAAACTTAGAAAAATTAAAAAATAATGGAGGCATATAAAATTTTATATAAAACACTTAGAAATTTGGAATGATGCATGGGACCAGATGTTACAACATATAGTTATGTATGGCGATATCTTAAAAAAATCTCACATCAAAATATATTATATAAATTTATCTCGCAATACATAGTGTCACATATGATCATATATGAAACTATATGATTATATAAATGTATATAAGATCATATTAAATAATTTTTACTCGGACAGATATAATTAAATGTTCCTCCTCATTATTAAATACACTTTAATTTTTAAATATAATCCAAATCCCAGTGACTTTAAAAACTGTAATTAAGCTTTCGATATTTTTAATTAAATTAACATAATGAAAAATCTTTTTTTTATTTGCTATAAAATATTTTGGCATAGTTTCAAAAATTCACCCACTATAAAGGAAAGAATTTTGGTTATTTTGCACTGTACTTTCCTTAATTATTTGTATTTGACAAATGAAGTCTTTAGTGTTTAAACAAATTTTTCTTTTATTCTTTTTTGTTTTTTTGGCAAGAAAAATAAATATAAAATGGCATTTTAAAGTTAGATTAAATCAGAACTTGAAAATAATCGATTAGGTTTGGAAGAATTTAGTGTCACCTTTTTAAAATAGCTATTTTTGAAAAAAAGAAAAATATTTTTAAACCATGCCGATTTGAAATTGACGAATAGAATTAAGCAGCTATGCTTGCACAAAATCAAAGTGCAGGCATAATTACCTTTCTTTTCTTTTCTTTTCTTTTCTTTTCTTTTCTTTTCTTTTCTTTTCTTTTCTTTTCTTTTCTTTTCTTTTCTTTTCTTTTCTTTTCTTATAAAAAAAAAAACTTGGGTAATTAATGAATATCACTGTTCGTTTTTTTTTGTTTTGTGGGTTAAATTTTTATTTAAAATCTATAACAAAGTTTTTTTAAATAAAAACCATATTCAAAAACTTATGATTCTAAATATTTTAGTTTATCTTCCGCACCGTTTTCGCCATTCATATACATTTATTTTCGATGTAATAAATTTGAGCTCCCACGATTGAAGATTCCCAAACGATATTTTCAAAAATCACATACGATATGACGAAATTTGTATACTTCATTATATTGTAGGGTATACAAAATACTTATCAAGACTTATTGCTTTTTCCGCACTTTTGTGCTGCATATAAAACTTAACTCAAATTAAACAATTCAAATTTATTCATTTTGGTAAGAAAAAATAAATCTTAAAAAAAATAATTTAATGCACTGCAGCAAATATTGAAATATTTGGATAACTAAACACAAGTCAGTGGTTAATGGCAGATGGTTTAAAATTATTAACTGAGGTCGCAATAGGTTTTATTTTAGAACTGCATGTATGAATTTCATTTAACATATTTAATTATTTCGCTTTGGAATTTGGTTGATACTTAAATGGTTTAATTGCTCTCAAAAACAAGACATTACATTAGATTATATTAAAGAGAACATATGTACTGCGGCCAGAAAGATCTATTGTGCAGCCTAAAAAGGGTGCCCTAAATTTTTTTACTCAAAAAAAAATTTTTTTTACTCAATTTTTTATTATGATTTTTTTTCTGTAGAAACATTTCAAATGTTTAAAAATTTATTCCTATAAAAAAGGTTTTACAATTTAAGAAAATTTTTGATATTTGAAAAAATGTCTCCTTAAAAAATTCATTAGAAAATATATAAAATTTGCGACATACATATTTAATTCAAAAAAGTTTCCTAATTTCAAATTTTTACAGTGCCATTTTCTTAAAGAGGAAGCTACAGACAATTTTTAAAAATTTATAAAATTCTGGCAATTGAAAAATTTTTATATTCTGATAAACATAGAAAATGTTCAGAAACTTAGGCAATTTTCCCACCAAAAAATTCGAATTTTAAGAAAAAATTTTCAATTAGATTTAGTGAGATTTTTCCCCATAAAAAACCTCTAAGGTTCTGAAATATGTTTTTCTTTTCTACTTTTCCACCGAAACGTTCTTTCTTCACCAAAATTTTCAGGTTTTGAAAAACTAAAACCAGAAAGTACCTACACTCAAAAAAAAAATATTGTAAAACTTACAAAAAATGGTTAAAATTAGCAAAAAAAACTGTAGTTTTGGACGTTGCAAAAATTTTGGTAATATTAATTAGCAAAACCATTTTGCTAATCAAAAAATTAGGAAAAAAATGGTAAAATTACAAGAATACCATTTTATTTTTGTAAAAAATCAACCTTGTAAAATTATCAAAAAATATGGTAAAATTACCAAACAAAATGGTAAAATTGAAATAGATAAAAAAATTTGTAATTTCCCTACCCGAGTAAAAAAGATTTGATATAAATATATGTATTTTTGCATTATTATTTAAATTTATATATTTATATGCATTGCATTTCATTAAGCCATATATAGTAAGATATTGCTCTATGTTGGCCAGAACTTTTTTATGTGATGACATATAAAATTATACCTCATTAAGTATTGATGTACATAAAATTATGTATTGTTGATACAAGTGGATAAAGGCTATAAAATCATATATGAATTAACATATAAAAAGATACTGTCCAGTATATAATTGTATAAGTTACCATAACTCACATTTTTGAAAATATATTATTATATATTATCCATACTTGATAACGTATAAGTGTATATGGTACCATACGAATATTTTTTTTTGTTGCATTCATATATACTTACACACAAAAAATTTTAGGGGAAAACATTTCAATTAAAAATTTTAAAAAGTTCAATTTTGTTTTTAATCATTTTTTTAATTGATACAATTAAATTATTTGATTGATTTTGAAATTTTTTGTGAATACTGTCGACAACATATAAAAACAAAAAAAAACGTCAAACATATTTTACGTTTATTATTAATTTTTGCTTTAATATACTTAAAACGTAATTCTAGGACTCAAAATACATAAAGCGAGTAACAAAATTTGTTTACAACAAAAAAATAAAAGACAAAAGTGGTGTAATTTTACTTAACTTATTATTTTTTTTAAACGTTTTTATTAAAGTCAAATCACGATGTTTTTAAATCGCATTTAAACACCACTGACGCTTGTTGAAATTAACACAAGCACAAGATAAAAAAAGATTAAAAAATAATAAAAATACAAAGAAAATAGTGAATTTTGTGACATTATGATATTCCGGTAAAAACTTCTATTACCAAGTAATGAGGATTTCGCTTTAAAATAGATGGTGGTAGATAGTTACACATTTAATAAGCTACCAGCCCTAAAGTGACTTGTTACCCACTCGCTTACAAAAATGCCACCAAACACAAAAGATCCAACGTGGAAATGTCAATGGAACCAATGTTTACGTTTGTATCTATCCCTACAAATGTTGGATTATAAAATTCCAATAAGATAAGGACCGCAAAGATATCTTGGAACGTGGAAGAGAGGGACGGTTGGCTGCTTAGTGTAAGGACAATAGCAAATATTCCGAAAAGACTCCTGCTCAGCTCATGGAGCTGAGCAGGAGTCCATCTCCATCAAAACACCATCTCCATCAAAACACCATCTTAAGTTCAGTCTATATACAGTTATGTCATCTATAAGCGTGAGTTTGGTTTTAATGGGAATACTGTCTGTGATGGCTGTTTGCCTTTTAGACGGCTTTTATATAATTTAAACAATTAATTGAAGAGGCTAACTTATTGTGTCAAAGTTTCGAGTTCAGTGCCATTTTATTTTATATGTTCTGATTTTATTTTGTTAATAATAAACAATCAATTGCTATTTTTATCCATATTTGTTTTTATTTAGAAAGTGGGACATTTTTAAGCTATAAATTTTATTATTTTATGTAATTGATACAATCATTTTTTTAATTATTTTTTTGAAAATTTTCAATCACTTTTTTTAATTGAAAATAAATGTACTTTTTCCTTATTAAACTTTTACAAATTTTAGTAATTCATACTATCATTTTCGTGATAGGTGCAAAATCAATTAAAATAGTAATTGATATCATCATTTTAGTGATTGAAACTCATTTTCATTTTTTTGTGTGTATATAAGGTCTCATAAATAGCACCACATCAGAATATATAAACATTTAAATGGTACCATATAAATATTTTTTTTTTATCCTAATCTAGATAAAACAACATAAAGCACACTATAAACCATATAAGATTATATCCAAGAAAATGTTTTTTTTTTTTTTTGTGAAATCACAGATGTATTTATGTGTGGACTAACATAAAGCACCATACGTAATTTTATAAAAATATAAATAGCATCGTTTAACATTTTGATCTTGACTTATTGTAGATGTGATCACACATGCAAATTTAAAATCAATATATAAATATATGTGGCCAAATATTAATATTATTTTAATGAAATATGAGATACAATTTTAAAAACACTCACACAACTGCATATCGTTGGCTAAATAGGCAAATTTGCTAAGTCCTTTGTTTATTATTAATTTTAGGAGGAACAAAAAACTGTCTACATTTTTTTGGATTAATTTATTTAAATCCGTAAACGTAGTTTAACTCTTTAGTTTTATTTTATTTTTTGTAAATGCATTCACATAAATTTTAAGACATTTCCATACTACATTAAAATCTCAATGGTCATAAAACGAGGACTTAGCATATTTGCCGACTAAGACAACGATATGTTTGTAACTGCACGAAACATTAAGGCACCTTCAAGTGCCACCTTAAGACCCACCTTTAAGTATATATTATTAAGGATTTCATTCCTTAATTCATTTGTCGTTCGAAATTAAGCTTTAATGATTGCATTTTCCAATCACATTTTAACGAATCGAATAAATTCACATTTAGTCTCATTTGAATTTAAAATATCGAGTGCATTTGATTTGATTTATTTTTTTTTTTTTTTTGATTTTGAGAAATTCAACACAAAAAAAATAATAAAAAAATATGTACGTTTATGGGATAATACAACCTATTAAGGGCGGATTACTCAATGAAAAGTTAGCTGCTAACTGCCGATTATACGGAGCCTTATGTCAAAATTTGTATGAAAAAGTTAAATTTAACGGAGAGTTATTTTTTTACGGAGCATTGAGTAATCCAGCCTAAGTGTTATTTGATATATTACCTAAGCTTTTACTTTAAAAAACTTAGGCAAGCTGTCCAATAACACCTTACATGTTGTAATAAAACCAAAAACTGACACAATTTTTTTAATACTTTGTGTGAATGCATTTGGTTTTTATTAGTCGCGACATTGCATTCGATATTAATAAGTCGCGATTTATAAAAATCGAATGAAAAAGAAATCGATTGCATTCAATTTTTCCATTTAATCAAATGCATTCCAAGAAAATTATTCAATTGATGAAATAGAATGCATTCAGTAACTACCAAAATCAAATGGATTTTTTAGAGAATTCATTCGATAAAGATTTCATTCTTCTGGCTATATAGCATGGTAAAAATAAAATCCCATAGAGCAAATCAATTCTTATGTGACGATACTATACTACTGAGCAAACCAATTCTCAGTTGACGATATGCCAAAATATGTTAACCAATTATTGACGATTATTTAAATACCGTGGTTGGCAGCACCGGAATGAATGTAAAATTATTTCTTCAAGATGCAGAAGCAAGCAGCAGACAGCAAAAACAAAAAAAAACTGTATTAGATTAAAATTACATTAAAGACCGTATTTTTATGTTTTTTCCTACTTAAATAGCATTTATCATGGACTGGAAATAAGACATTAAATATAAAAATACAGCTTTTAATTGTAATTATAAAGAACCTTTTACATTTGCTGTCTGCTGCTTGACGCTGCATTGTGAAGAAATGATATTGTTTGTCAAACAAGTTGTCAATTTCGTGTTTTTTTTGTTTTTATTTAATTTCATTTGTGGAATTTCATTGTATATAATTTCCTAACTTTGTTTTTTTTATATAATATTTATATATATTTAAAGAAATACGTAAAACAATGTTGATAAAAATTTAAAGAAATATAAGGCTAAACTGCAGTTTACGGGGCACAAATATTTTGGAAAAAACAAATATGTCACCCCCTTTAGAATTAAAAAAGAAAAAAACCGAAATTAAAATTTAAGGGGGCTGGGCCCCGGTGGACCCCCTGGAGCCAAAAAACCGCCCACCCACAAACATGTACGTATGGGTACTCAAATGAAAGGTAATTTGCTCACGATTGCAAATTTGTATGTATTTTAACAATATTGTAACCCCTAAATCCATTTTAGTAACTTTCAGTTCAATAATTAAGCCATTCAGTAATTAACAACGTAAAAGACTTGATACACCAAAAAGTTTTATTTTGCGGGGAGGGTGGGTTTAATGCATGGAGTTTGTAATCCCTAAGCCCGGCCGAAGGCCGGCTACGCAGAAAAAAATTTTAAGCAAAAAAAAAAATTTTTTTTTGGTGGACTTTTTTTTGAAAAAAGCGCATCAGGGCGGTTTTTTGGACCAAGAGGGGCTCAGGGACCTAGCTCCCCTTTATTTTGTTTTTCTTTTTTAATTACCTTTAACTTAAGTACCCACACAAACCTGTAGGTGGCAGGGTCTGTTTTTTGGATCCAGGGGGGTCCAGGGGCCCAGCCCCCTTAAATTTTAATTTCGGTTTTTTTCTTTTTTAATTCCAGAGGGGGTCCAATTTTTTTCCCCCCCAAAATATGTGTGCCCCGTAAACTGCAGTTTTGCCAAAAATAAAATCAAAAGAATAAAAAATAAGATTTCTTAATAAAGCCAATAAGTGCATTACCATTGGTGGTGGAAGCTTTGTGTTACGCATATTTTGTTGAAGTTTGGAGCAAGACAAGTGCAAAATAAAACTACCAGCATTAAGGAAAACGTCTAAGGTGAGTAATTTTTTATGGAATATTTATTTAAAATCCAGAATATTTATTTAAAATTGAGAATTAGGACTCATTTAGTCTGGCTGTAACGTGGAGAAGAAGTGTAAAAGGCAGGGAATTGTTGAAAACTGCCTAATGGATAAGAGAAACATTCGAGAGTTGTGGTACCTATAGTAATTAAAATTCGTTTAAAAACAACAACTAAAATTACTTAATGTTAAATCTTTTTCATCAAGCAAATTCCCTGCTTTTTATGGGGCATGTCACAGACTCAATTCCTTTCGGAAGTGGAATAAGTGGTTTACTCGTAAAATGCAAAGCAAATATTTTTTTCGAAATAAAACCACTTTTATGCAATTCAATTCCGCTTTGATTTTTGAAAGTGATTACATTCCGAAAAAATAATATTCGTTTTGCGTTTTACGAGTAAACCACTTTTTTCAAATCCGAACGGAATTGAGTCTGTGACATGCTCCTCAACTTTTAAATCACTTAAAATTAAGTCAATATGATTTATATGATTAAAAGAAATTTAGGAAATCTATACACACTAGTCCATTAGTAGAACAGAAAAGCGTTAAACATTTTTTAAATTTAGTTCATAAGTTCAACATTTTTGATCACAAAAGTTTAAGTTAATTAAGGACCTATTTTGGGTTTATGGAGTGAATTATAATAAGCAAATAACATTTTGCTAATTTTCAGGGGAACCAAAAAATATTTTGAGTTTCGATTGCAAAACTTATGCAAAACTTGTACACAGAACAAAAATTTTGTCAAAATGTCTTAGAATCTCAGAATTTTTCTAAACGGGTGGCTATAATCGAGTTGCTTACTTCTTCAAACAATACATAAAAGGAAAAGCTTGTCTCTCGATGTTAGCCATTTTTTTCCGTTCAATTACATTACTACAATCTACTTTTAAATTAAAATTTTAACAATTAATAGTATTAATTGTTAAAATTTGTACTACAGCTGAAAACTTTTAATACAAAAATTAAACAAAATGTAAAACTATTTTTACTACAACTGAAAAGTTTTCTTTACATTTTGTATTGAAAATTTCCAGATTTAGTAAAAATAGTAAATAACAGTAGATTGTAGTAAGGTAATCGAACGGACCTAAAACTTCCCAGTTGTTGTAAATTTATAATGTATACAGACTAGCGTGATTTTAAGATCACCATGTGATTTTCCTTTGAACAAAATCATATGGTGATTTACAAAATCATCTTAAATTGTACTAGCATAAAGAAAAATTGCAAAATCATCTCAACTTACCATGGTAAGTTCTTGTAGTGTGAACATGGCCATAGTTTGAATTTTTGGAATAGATATATTCAGGGTATTCACTTCAGAATTTTTTGACCCTTGCAACAATGCAATATTGCAACTTTTTTTAAAAAACATTTTTTAATAAAATTTTTATTTTTCTATTACCTTTTATATAATACGTAGTTGTAAGAAAAGATTTGCAATTTATTTTAATATAAATACAATTGCTTTTATTCACAAAGAAACAAGCAAAAAAGTTGCAATTTTGACATTGCGCAATTTTGCAAGACTAAAATTTCTGACGTAAATTCCATTATTGAGTCTTACATTAAAGTTAGCAGCTCGATGACAGCCACTCGTTTTTTTGGTTATTAATACTTAAGGCTTTTTCTAAGAGTATATGAAGAATGTCTTAGAATCTGCGACTTTTTCTACAGGAAAAATTTCTCAGAATCTGTGATTTCTTCTAAGGGATAAACATATCAGAATCTGAAAGAAAAATTTCTCAGAATCTAGGACATTTTCAATGGAGAAAATGTATCAAAATCGAAAATATGTTCTAACGTTTTTTAAAAAAAGAAAAAAAAAATTAACCGTTTTAACATATTCGTATCATATAATTCTAGTAACACAGCTTTTCATAGAATACTACTAAAAATACTTTATTTTTAATTATATTTCAGAAATTTAAAATTTTATATTTACTTAAAAGATTCCACTTGAATTTCAGAGGTTTACGATTATATTTAAAAAAAATTTTAGAAATTTCCATTTACTTTTCAAAAATTTTCAAGAATATTTCAGGAATTGCTATTTATATTTCAGATATTTCTTTTTTGAGAAAACGTTTATTGTATTTTAAAACTTGTCTAAATTTATTTCAGAAAATTGAAATTGATTTTAATAAATTTCAATTTGTATTTCAAAAACTTACAATTGTATTTTATTTATTTAATTTTCCAATTAAAAAAAAACATCACTTACATTTAAAAAATTTTCAATTTGAAATTTAGGGCGGATTTTACAGTCAGCACTAAGTAGAGACTTATGGGCCTATTCTAAAAAAATATAACAAAACTTTTTGTCATAGAATGTTGTTATAATTTCTGTTATAATTTTTGTTATAAATTTGTTTTGGTATTCTTTGCATAAAATGACAAAAAAATAATAATTAAATTCACCTTAGCATGGTGAAAGTTTTATTTGTCAAAAAAATTAAATAAATAGTAAAAAAAATAAAAAAAAAAATTGTATTTATTTAAAATAATACTTCAGAAAATGCAGAATCAGTATATCTCGATGATTTTATTGGGTATAAAGATATGTAGATAATTATCGCCAATTGAAGACAGCAATATGGTCCAAATCCTAATTCAGCTGATGAGAACATTTAAGAAATCTTGGTTTACGCTTAATGGAAAAAAGGATAAAAATTTCTACGGTGCAATTTTATCAAATAAAATATAAGTGTCCTTTCAAACAAAAGTGCAAATAAATAAAAATTTTAATGATAACGAGGGAAATTTTAGCATATTTTTATTGTGGGATATATAGCATGGTAACGTAGTACAAATTCTGGAGATATCTGGCATTTACATGTATAAAAGCTGATGGTCACAAAGTTAATGTACTATAATTTAAAAAATCCTTAACCACGATTTTTGTCGACAGATGCTGATTTTTGCTAAAAGTTCTTGAAAGACTTTTTATCAAAATATGGCGAAAATCTTCCTAAATTTTGTGTAGATTATGGAAAAATGTTTCAAAATCTAAAAAATCGCGATTTTGGTACAAAACTGCTAATCAGCATTTGTTTTTGTTTATTTTTATTATATACGTACATACAACATTACAAAAACATCTCTACGATATATATATGCATTTCTCAGCCTTTATCCATAGAAAATGGGTCAGAGGACTCTCCGTCTTACCATTTTCCACTTCTGTCGTCTATAACCGCGAATATTAACTCCTTTGCCATCATTATTTTAATTATTTTTTGTAATTTATTTTAATGACAAAAAAAATATTTTTTGTTATGTGGTTTCTATATCATAACAAATTTGTCATGATATTTCTATAACAATTTTTTTAAGAATACCAAAATTTAATTTTTTTTCGTTCACCTCAGTTTTGTTATAATTTTGTCATTTATTATAGATGACAAAATTTTTAGAATAGGGGTATTAAGCTAAGAAATTACTTAAATCAAAAAAACTATTTTATAAAAGCCACTTAAGAAAAACTTAAGTCGTCTATTACCATGACTTAAGTTTTACTTAAGTAATTTATTTTTATTTGACAATTCTAAAAAAATACAAAATAAAATTAAAATAATAAAAACAAATAAAGATACAAAAAAAAATAAAAAACAAAGAATCACACAATTGCTGTTATTTCCCGTTAAAAACTTCCGCTGTCTTCGCCACTCTCAAATTCAAGGTATTTCTATCAAATTGCGTGATATTTCCATCATGTAAATAAATAAAAATTGGGAAGGAATTTGAGATTGGCGGACATGCCCCATCAAAGGGGTAATATAACATAATCAAATGGGGAACATATCCAATCTTATTTCTCAATGGCTTGCTGGAAAAAGGTTTGTTGGTGTTCAAATCCGAAGTCAATCGGCGGAGCAATTCTCAATGATGACCTTAGCGTCGGAAGATTTTAATGAAAAGAACAGCAATTGTGTGATAGCCTACACCGCAATGTGATATAGGTAATGAGTATGTGATGATGTTTGAAAATATCCAAATTATATTGGTCCCACCCCCATATTTAAGTATTAGATCGACTGTCCATCCGTCTGCCTTTTTGTCAATGTAACGTTGTAAACGTTTCCGCTGTTATTTCCAAAAAGGAATAAGATTGCCGGTTACCTTACCCACATAATGGGCAATCTCCGCCACCATTAAATTTCTTAAATATAAATTTTTTCTTTATTTTCGTTTTGATGGAAATATCACGCAATTTAATGAAATACCATGAGTTTGAGAGTGCCGGAGATTGCCTATTAAACGGGTAACATAATCGGCAATATTATCCCTACAAGTTTTGGTGGAAATAATAGAAACCTTTTCACAGAGACGTTAGTTTGTGTCCAAAATCAATCGGGTGAAGATTTTTTCAATAATGACCTTAGCCGCGTTCTTGTTATGGTTTTAACAATACCCACGGCGGAAGATTTTAATGGAAAACATCTGCATTTGTGGGATTTTTCGTTGTTTTAATTTTTGTTTTGTATATTTTTATTATTATTTTATTTTTTTGTATTCCTTTTGAATTGTCAAATCAAAAATAATAATCTGTGTTACCATATTTTTAGCATATTTTCTTTTCAACTTAAGTACAAACTGTAAAATGGAATTTAACTTAAGTAATAAAAAATACTTAAATAATTCTTAACTAAGATTTTACTTAAGTAAGAACTTAGTTTGGACTGTAAAATCCGCCCTTAGAAAACACAATTTTTTTAATAACAATTGAAAAATTCAGAAATGCAATATGAATTTTTAAAAAAATAAAAATATGTATAGTTGGTAACTTCTGAAACATAAATATATGGAGTTTCTGGACTATTTGAAAAATTTCTGAAAAAAAGTTTTAAATTCAAAATATATAATTGGAAGTTTCTATATAATTGGAAGTCCGTCCGAATATTCGGTTTCGGTCTCGGTTTCGGCCGAATACTTGGGCTTCGGCCTTTATTCGGTATTAGGCAAAATTTTGGCGGAATATTAGCCGAACCCGAAACTTTTTGGTATTTTAAAAAATTTAAAAAAAAATTCGCTGCATTTTTTAATTTTGTATTTCATTACATTTGTTTCAGTTCACTTGAAAAAAAATGTAACAAGGTTGTCCAATAAATGTGATACTCTTAAGGCCTAGGCACTTGAGCGCTACTGTAGCGGTGCTGTAGCGTGACGGGCTGTTGTATCGTTTTAGCAATCACTGATTCCGTTTCAACGTGTCATATTAATTTACAAATTTTATTTTAAAAAGTGGTTATTTGTGATTTTTTTTAATTTATATTTACAGAAAAACATTTTTTTTTCGTTTATTTATATTTATTTTTCAATTCTGCCACACAAATAAAAAAATTTCAACACAAAATAAAAAATAAAATCAGCTGACACGTAAAACGTACGGAAAATCAAAATTTTTTAGGTTCGGCCGCTACAGCACCGTCACGTATTCGTTTAAGTACCTATTTCTATTTATTTTAATACAAGCTAACGTATCAGCTGACACGTCTCCGAACCGTATTCGCTCAAGTAATTACGCCTTAACAGTTCAATTTTTTTTTTACCTTCAAATTCATAAAAGTAAAAAAGGGCTTATAAGAGGGTTCTAAAACAAATTTTGTTTGGAAATTCGATTAAAAAACCTTTTATTATCCGCTTTTATTTTTTATGAATTTGGACTTTAATCTACAAATGAAATGTATTTTTTTAAGATTATTTAAAAATGATTTTTTTCAGTTTTTTTAAATATATATGAATGGCTTACTGCAAGAACTTGATAAGCAACATTTTATTTTTTCGTGTTTTTCGCCTTCTTCTGATGTTCCATTGACAGATTTTTGGCAGAAGTCTTGTTTTAACCCTCCATACAAGTATATTGAGAATAAAAGTTCTGGAAAAGTTCTAATTTCTACATTATTTTAAAAGTTTTAAGGCAAAAACTACCATAAAATGAAATGTTGCTTTTCGAGTTTTTACAATAATCCCTTCATATATTTTTTTTAATAAACACAACAATTCTTATGGTATAAAAACACTAATGCTCTATATTTATCTTTAAAAAAATTTAATAGATGTATTCGAATATTCGTTTCGGTGACGGTTCAGTTTGAAAAACTGGTTTCGGTCGGACTCTAGAAACTTCTGAAATATATTAAGAAATTTCTCAAATATAATTGGAATTTTTTTAAATATATGTAAATGGAGTTATTGAAATACGTACGTTTGTTACATTTTTTTTCAAATTGGAAATTTTTAAAATATAATTTGTATATTCTGAAATATAATTAAAAGTGGTATAGAATTTTCAAAGTTATTAATTAATTTTTCTTTTCAGAGTTTGCTGTCCAAATTGTTAAACGCAAAGGCTGGATTTACCAATATATTGAGGAAAGAGAGCTACATAAATGAAAAATTAAACATTTTAAACTTTATGATAAATTTGACAAATTGTTATATAAATAAAAAAAATAATTTTTATAATAAAATGTTTTCTTTAATAAACACTGAAAAATATTTTTAACCAAAAATTTATTTTGCATACCCTTTTAGGATAATACAGATTTTGGATTTAATATAAAAATGGAATTGTTTAGTGCAGGGTACGGTACAATGGACTATTTTAAGTCTGAGCGCCATGGACTTGCCTAAAAATTTACCTATTTTTAGGCTTGTACAACCCACCCTCAACTCAACTAGTGCAGGGTAATTGCCCTGGCACTAAACTGCATTCTAAAAACCAATAATGAATTATTATATCATATCACATCCAATTTAATAAAAAATCATAATTCGGAGCGGAAAAATTCCGGATGCAATTACATCATGTCACATATTATTTAATAAAAAATAATGATATCAGATATTATAATATAACTTTGGCGCGGCCAAATTCCGGATGAAATTATATCATGTATATCATATTTGGTACAAAATCATGATATCAGATATTTTGGGATAACTTTGGCGCGGCCAATTTCCGGATGAAATTACATCATGTCATATCATATTTGGTATAAAATCATGATATTAGATATCTTGGGATAACTTTGGCGCGGCCAATTTCCGGATGAAATTACATCATATCCTATCATATTTGGTATAAAATCATGATATCAGATATCTTGAGATAACTTTGGCGCGGCCAATTTCCGGATGAAATTACATCATGTCATATTATATTTTATATAACATCATGATATAAGATGTTTTGGGATAACTTTGGCGCGGCCAATTTTCGGATGAAATTTAACAGTATCAGATATAATTTATTATATATAATTTTATAAGATAACATGTTTTGCCATACAATTTTTTTTTACTCGGGGAGTCTAAATTTTTTTGTGGACATGTATTTTGATCCAATACATAACAATCAATTAAAAACGCGATTTTGAATTTTTTGTTAGTTAGGGCGTTTTGCATTTTAGGTGACGATATGATTATACATCCCTGACATATTTTCTAAATTTTTTTAATGCAGTTATATGTACACAAAAAAAAATATGGAGGAAACAAATTTGAGTAATCACTTGTTTAATTTTTTAAAAAAAATTTGAGTAATTTTTTAATTGACGCAATTAAAAATTTACTCAAAAATTGAAAATAAAATTTGAGTAAATAATTTAATACAAATTTAATATTTTTTTTTTTGTTTATTTTTTTTCTCTTGGTGTTTTGAATTCTCATTTAGTTTATTGTTTTTTGTATATGTATATGAAAGTTTGAAATCATCTTTATAAAATTTTACTTTGTCTTGAAGACATAAGTATATTTGGTAAAGTTTGTAAAAGCTATTTTTTGGAAAAAAAATTAGAAACTTTTTAAACTTTTTAAAAAAATAATTTGATACATTTTGAGTAAATTTTTACTTGACACAATTAAAAAGTTACTTAAAAATATTAAAAAATTTTAAGTAAAGATTTAATTGTGTGAATTAATAATTTACTCAAATTTTTTATTAAGCATTTAATAATTTTTTATTAAAAGTTTACTCAATACTATTAAATCGTTTACTGGTGGAAAATTGAGTAATTTTTTACTCAATAGTATTAAAAATTTACTCAAAATTTTTTTTTATTTTTTTCTGTGTAGTAATATATAATTTAATCATGATTCGGATTAAAAGGTGTACGGTTGATATAATTATATAAAATTATATGAGGGTCAATACAAAATTTATTTTTCTGTATAATTTAACGTAAAATTATATATAGCTTATGCTGTTCCATATAAACCTGTTTACAATTAACCAAAAATTTTCTAAGTTTTTTAGGCAAAGTATAAGAAACTTTTTAAAATGTTCCTAAACATTTCTTGTTAGGGTTATGTATATCACCTATCTGGTTCGAAGCGTACCCAAACATTTTTTTTGTTTTTGAAAATTATATGTTTGGTAAATGTATCGTTGACCTGTGGTGTATCCAAAAAACACCAGGATTTTATATGTTTTTGTGCAATTAGATCTAATTAGATCCACCAATATAAGGCAATGTCTGGTCAAAACTCGGATGAAATCAAATCATATTTTATACAAGTAGATCCTTTTTAATGCAAAAACATCAACCATTATTCGGATCAAATTGCGTATTAATACATATTGTGTCATATATCATTATATATTGCATCTTATAAAAATTTTTACTCGGGACTTGTTTTCTTATTTAGACTGCACAAAACAATCACGCAAACTCAAGAAACAAAAACTACTCACGCACGCTCACGCACGAAACTATTTTTTCTAATCACGCGCACTCACGATCACGTGAGTAATAATTAATTTTATTCACGATCACGCGAATCACGAAAAATCTTGTCACGTTCGCATCTCTATTAGGAAGTATGACAAGACTGAAGGGGCCCTTAGACATGCATTGCCTAGGGGCCCCGACATGGCGCCCGCCATCCCCTTCCATACTGGCCCCATTTTTGGGCGGCAAATCAACCTTAACCCGCTGTGACAAAAACGCACAACCCCGAACTGCATATAAATGCATATATGGATTCTTTAATTGCTCTAAACTTAAAGTGATGGGAGCAAATTTAATGAAAATGCCATTTTGTATGGGAGCCCTCTTAGGGAGAAAAGATCTGATGTAATAAAACAAATTTATAAAAATAAAAAAAAATTCATTAATAGTTTTGTCACACATTTTATTCCTCTAGGGGCATCCTTGAGACGGTTAGAGCGATGGGACAAAATTTCATAAAAATGACATTTTGTAAGGGAGCTCCCTTAGGGAGTGGAAATAGGGAGTAGGTTTGCTTAGATAAAATGTTGTCATGCAAAAATTAATGGCGGTCGGTTCCACGTTGGACCGATTCTGAGACAATTGTAGGGCAAATGGCATCTTATCGGAGAAAATATGGAGGATTAAAAAACTACAAAGAGCAACACAATTGCCTCGAAGTGGCTTATAGATTTTTAAATTCCTTTAAACATTATTATTTTAGCCGTTTGAAAACTGGTGATTATAAAACTCTGTATGTCAGGAGTTGAACTTATAAACTTAGGGCTGCACTTTCCACACCTTAGCTACTGCACTGACAACACTCACAAAAAAAATCAATGCTTGAACATTAAACATCATTTATCTAATTACTTACACAAAAATATTACATATGTCGTTTTAAATCTTTCAAATGTTCTCATCCCCCTTTATCTGAAAAATCTCTGAAAAAAAAAACTGAAAATAATTAATGATAAAAATATTGTAAAATAACATGTAAAACCATTCAATAATAATTAAAAATTACAAAAAAAAAAAAATATATATATAATCGATTATGATCTATCTCGTCCAAGACAGAACCGAAGAAAACAGAGAGAAAAAACAATTAGAATTATATTAAATTGTTATAAAAACACAACAGGTGTTTTCCCACAAAAAAACGCCTGAGATACTTCAAAGTGAAAAAGAATTTTATGTTTCTTTAATGTAATAAATGAACAACATTTAATGAAACAATGTAGTGCTTACAAAATAAATGAAAACAAACATTTTTCATTTTTCAAAAAAAAAAAAATACAAAATAATGATTATTTAAACAGAATAAAATTGATCGTACAAGTGAGAACAGAATCAAATTCGAAACAATTCAAAGAAAGGCAACTGCAAAACCATTTCTTTATATCTTTTCATTTGAAGTCATCAGAAGAAAAGGTTCAAAAACGATAAATAATGAGAGATATTTAGTATGAAGTTCTGAAACAAAAGACACACTCATAAAAGATGTTTGTTAGAGAACAAAAGATGAAAAAACTTAAAGTATGTTTTTTTTGTACATTTTTTCATAACTAGTCAATATTTTAAGATTAATTAATTAATCAACTGCATTGCAAACTGTTTCTTTTTCTGTATTTTAACCCATTTGAGGTTGGCCGATTGGGTCAGGTATGTGACATTATTGTCAAGCATAATACAGGCCAGAAAATTTTTAACCCATAGACCAGAGTATACATTTCTGAAGTTTTAAGGTAGGCTGAATCCGAATCTGATCTCAAAATTTGCCTATCACATCAGGCTTTTGAGATATTTTAGCTTGAAGTTAAAAAAAAAGAAAAGTTTTTTGCTATATTCGAGACGTTATAACTGCGCAAATGAATACACATTTATTTATAAAACCTTATATGTCGTCTGAATATCCCACAAATTACCTTTGAAATGTAAGTTACACCTTTGTAATATCTTGTTCTATAACTGAGATATCTAAACCTAAAGTTTGAAAAACCCGGGTTTTAGCTTATTCATGATATTTTTGCTATGAATGCAAAATTCGATCGATTTTTCCCAACACTTTG
>CAWUER010000109.1:0-97893 GCA_963921195.1 Pegoplata infirma
TACCTCCAATGACATCACCGTGTTAAAGTAATTAACATTGAAATTGGGAGGTAACTTGTTACTCATATTTTTAATAGCCCCTCAAGTTAATTACTTGGTAATTGAAGTTTTTGCTGGGATACTTAAAAAATAGTGCAAAATCAAATTTTATTTTAATTTTTTTTTTGTTTTAAATTCTGATTAATTTTTATTTTAAAAAAAAAAAATTTTCTACCTTTAAAATATTAAATTTTTAATAGGTTTATGCTAGCTCGAGGCCATTTTGTCTTTTACGTAATTTTTCGAAAAAAAAAATACTAAAAAATCTCAAAAGTGGGTTATATGCGATTTTTAAGTTTTAAAATTTATATCTTATTTTTGAAAATGTAATTTTTGATTTTTTGAAATTTTTTGTGAAAACTATCGATTCTACAAATTTTTTGCCCAATAAGATCATGGCTTTATGATTATTACTATTTTTGTTTAGATTTTTATACCCTTCACCACTCTGTGGTACAGAGTTTGTGCTGATGTTTGTAACTACCCGAAATATTGGTCCTAGACCTACCTTCAAGTATACCAATCGACTCAGAATTACTTTTTGAGTCGATATAGCGATGTCCGTCTGTCCGTCTATCGGTTTAAGCACGATACAGGTCGCAATTTTAAATCAATGGACTTGAAATTTGAAATTTAAGCATCTTTTGGCCCAAGCCTATTGAAATTGGAAAAAATCGGTCCATGTTAAGACCTAGCCCCCATACAAACGCACCCTTTGGATTAGGCTTAAATGACTTTAAAAGCCGTATTATAATAGTTATCGCTTTGAAATTTAACAGGTAAACAAATTTCATACGCACAAATCATCATTTCAAATTTCAAAGGAATCGGGTGAGCCCTTGTAATCCCCATACAAACCACCCTCCCGATATTCACATAATTCCCTCAAAATTCATAAAAATGAAAATATTTGATAACATTTTTATTTGTAGGTGTTAAACGTGTACTTTAGTAACCTAATCAAATCTGAATATAATTGGACCATTTTTGGACTTACACCCCCATATAAAAATTTCAGCCTATTGGCAAAAAATAAACCAATTCCACTAAAATTTGATCCGTGTGTGTTTTCTTCACTAAATAAAAATCTAACAAAAGATAGATCCAATCGGTCCATGTTTGGACTTGGGACCCATTTTCCGAAAACACTGGTGTAGGGTATCATATGGCCGGTTTTGACCGACTATAACTTTCTTACTTGTTCTAATTAATTTTGTTGCAATTTTTATTTTCATCAAAAAAAATTTTGCCACAAAAATTTTTGTAAACAATTTTTTTTAAATGAAGCTTTTTGCATTAATCTATTTTTTACATTGTAAAGGGTATCCATATATTCGGCAAGACCAAACTTTTTCACTTGTTTTTCAATACATTGTTTCACTTTCCAATTGTATTTTAATTATTAAAAATAAATTGTAACAAAATATAAATATTGACAACAAGGTCATTATATTTTAAACATCGATCGTCTACACATCCTTCAAACAGCTGTTAATACAATATAATATCATCAACTACCGCTAGATAAAAAAGAAAAATAATATAAAAATAAAAAATATATAAAACACATCATACCCACAAACATATCGCTCATTTACTGGAAGAATGTCTTAACTAAAAATTAATAATTTTTCCAAAAACTCGTTTAATTTAAAAGGGCCCAGCAAAACTTTGGTAATGGGTAGTGATTATATAACACATTACCAGGTAATGTATATACCTTATTTGTAGCATTATTTTAGGATGTCTTACCAAATATTTGTTCCACAACGTGTTATTTTAAAGTAAAAAATAATGCATTACTAATAATTTGCTACGTAATGCATGATTATTGGAAAAATGTATTTCATATTTATTATTTCTAAACATTATATCATGGATGATTTATATTTGGTTACATTATGTATTATTTGAAAGTTTGAAATAATGCATTATTTATAATTAAATGCATAATGCATTACAATAACATAAAAAATAATTATTTTATAAAATATGCATAAGTTTAAACTAGAGATGGGCTCACGACAAGAAATTTCTAACGTCACACACTCACTAGCATATTATATCTACTTACACTCACTTACAATCACGTGAGTAAATTTAATACAAAATTACTTTTTCACTACTCGTAACACCTTATATATTACGTTCTGGTATGCTATATTATATACCTTACTTGTAACCTATAAAATATCATATATTTTACACCTTACTGGTATTCTTTGTTATAAATTTATGACTTATTTTATACCTTACTGGTATTCTATGTGATAATGTGGATGCATTACTTTGAGTCTCATCGCCTGTTAAAATCATCAATGCTGCAATGTATAAAATAAGAGATCATATACCTTATTTTATACCTTATTTGGTAATCTAAGTTTTGCTGGGGGGTTTTAATTTAAAAAGCCGGTACACGTGAAATGATTATTTCGAAATAATAGCAAATTCTAAAGATGTCAATATAAATTTGGAAAACAGAATAATGCATAATACACAAAGAAATAATCTTCATCAAAAAAAAAAATCTTATTTTTTGACTTATGCTGATTTTTTAGTAAATGAGCGTTTTGTATATATTTTGTGACTTTGTTTTCTCTAATTTTTATTTAATTTTTGTTTTAGTTTTAAATAATCATGCTACAAATATTGGGGGCGTGTAAAATAATTTGTTTTCACACACGATTAAATACATTATGATATGTAGCTGTCAACCATCACAAACTTAACTCACAATTTAAAAAATTTTTGAATATACCACAATGGCAACACAAAAAGGACGGACGGACAGACAAGCGGACGGACATACTCACAATTTGGCGGACTCATAAATACAACAAAAATAAATTTTAAAACTACCAGAAAAACACACAAATAAGTCACAACAAACAATTCGAAAAACAATAAAGAAAATACTAACAACAAACATTTAAAATACGCAAAATTCGTTGGAAAATAACACAAACATTTTCTTTTAAATTATGTGTGTTGTTGTATTTATTATTAAAATAAAAATATTTAAAATGAAATTATCGTTGTATTTATTTATATTTATAGTTTGTTGTATTTTCTGTTAATAAACATTTGACGATTATTTTGTCACATTAAACTAAAAATATAACAAATCAAGAACAATAAAGAAACACGAGTAAATTGGGGAAACTATACCGATTCTTTATTTCTCCACAATGTACAGTGGTTTATTTTGAAAATGATTCGGTCATTCAGTAAATACTGGACAGATTGCAGTAAAACTCTATGAGAATTTGTTGGTAGAATTTCCTAAGAGAGTAAGTAGAGTTAACATAAGTATTTTTTCCGTTAAATGATAACGGAAACATTAAAAAACCTCGAACTAGAATAAACTCTTTTTTATAGCTTGTAACTATTTTTATGAAATTTTCCTGTCTTTTTTTCTTTATTTTTAAATGTGAAACTTTTTTGAGTAAATTTTTACTTGACCCAATTAAGAACTTACTTGAAAAAAACGAAAATTTGTAAGTAAATTTTTAATTGGGTCAATTAAACATTTACTCAAGTTTTTTGGTAATCACTGAATAAATTTTTATTCTCTAAATTATTTACTGTGGTAACCTTCACCACTTCAAAGCAGCATCCGCTGCAATGCTCCTTCGGATGGCAAAAGAGTGGAGAGTAGCTTTTAATCTAGTCTAGGAACCTTGGATCTCTGAGGATCGGGTTTGTGGACTAATTGCAAACGGCTACACGTTATACATGGTATAACGTATCCTGAGGGATTTGTTATGGTTCTTGTATTGTCTTATTTTCGTCACCCTGTAGACACTACATATTTTTAATATTTTTATGTGTCTTGTGACACAAAAAACAAAATCAAATAAAAATTAAAACATCGATTGATTTCAATATTTGTGTTTTTCTTAAAAAAATAAACGAATTGTATATGTTCGCGGATACATGTGCCATGTTGTTATTAATAATTTTCAGTATTTTTTCACCGATATTTTAGTCTGTACAAAATATATATTAGGTATACAAAATTTATGCCCAGCAAAAAAAGAAATTGCCGGTAAGATGCTAGAGAAACAGAGATGAATTAGTAGTGAATTTTTTATTACTTACTGCATAGCTGAACTGTATGCAAAAAATCAAGTATTTCATCCACTGTGCAGCATAGTTATGCACTGTATATTTTAGAATCTCTTTTTTTTCAGAAATGGTAAATCTTGGGGAAAAATCACCCGCCGATCTTTATGGAATTGGTTTTATTTTTTAGAACAGGAAAAATAAAGGGACACGTATTTTTTTAGCGGCCCAAATTTATATTTAGGGGGCGAAAATAAGGGGGGAAGAAAGGGTAATTTTTCAGTTTTTTGCATTTATCTTCTATCTATATATATAAAGTAGTTACGTGACTAACTGATGACTGACTGACTGACATACTAATTACGCATCATCCCACAGCCCAAACCAATGAAGCTAGAGTCTTGAAATTTGGATTGTAGTTTCACCTCCCGGAATACATATCCGCTAAGGCTGGGTTTTTGGAAACATTGATTTTAAGGGGTAAAAACGAAGGGTTGAAAAAGGGAAAGAAGCCAGTACTTTGGTACTTTTAATTTTTTCTGAAAAAAAAAATCCAATTAATTTAAAATTTGAAATGTAGGATCCTCTAACAGAAAAACATTCACAAAAAAAGGACTTTCTGGAAATTCGGATTCCTAAGGTTAAAAATGGGTAAAAAATAGCACTTTGGTACTTTTTATATTTTTTTAAATTAAGGTCCTACAAAAATACTAAAATTTGCAAAGGTGGTTCCAATAACGGAAAATTTCTGAAAACGTACTTTTTCAAAATTCCGATTCTAACGGGGTAAAAAAGCGAGTACTTTGGAACTTTTTATTTTTTCTGAAAAAAAAAATCCTATTAATTCGAAAATTGGAAAAACATAACGGAAAAACATTCCCAAAAAAAGTACTTTCTGGAAATTCGGATTCTTAAGGGTAAAAAGGGGCAAAAAAATTTACTTTGGTACTTTATAAATTTTTTGAAATTAAGGTCCTACAAAAAATATTAAATTGTGTTCCAACAACGGGAAAAATTTTGAAAAAGCACTTTTTGGAAATTCCGATTCTAAGGGGGTAAAAAAGTGCATTTAGGTACTTATTATAACTCCTGAAATAATGGTTCCGGAAACTTTAAATTTGGAATGCAGGGTCATTTAGCGAAAAAAGATTTCTAAAGAAGTCAAAGAATTTTATGTTTTTTAGCGGATGTAAGCGCATATTCGGAACGGAATGCCACACAGGACTAATCGGAATTTAAACTTTCTCTCATCCTTCACTAAATCTTACTTTCCAGGGTACGGTACAATGGACTATTTAAAGTCTGAGCGCCATGGATTAGCCTAGTATTATATAAAGCAACCTAGTCATGTTCCATACCAAATGAAAGGTCTTTGGAAAACCTATCTTCGTGTGCAAAGAACGTGTCCAAACTTGCACAACTTTTTGTCATATTGAGTAAAATGCCTAAATTTAAGGACATTTTTGTTAATAAGTCAAAAATATTTACTTTTTTGGTACGTTGTTAGCATTACGAGATATGTATTTTAAATACATTTAATCTGATACCAAATATGCCTATATTAGTTGTAAGTAAATAGGCGTAAATCGTAAAAAACTAAAAAAGGTCAATTTCCCCCAATACAAATCGATCCCTCCTTAAAATGAGTTTGGGCCGCTAAAAAAAAAATACGTGTCGAATTAATTTTCGTTCTGAATAACATATCCAAATTTCATGAAGATCGGAGGGTGACACTAGGGAGACTTCCCTTGTAAGCTATTTATACCCTACACCACTCTGTGGTACAGGGTATAATGAGTTTGTGCTGATGTTTGTAACTACCCGAAATATTGGTCCTAGACCTACCTTCAAGTATACCGATCGACTCAGAATCACTTTTTGAGTCGATTTAGCGATGTCCGTCCGTCCGTCTTTCCGTCCGTCCGTCCGTCTGTCCATCTATCGGTTTAAGCACGATACAGGTCGCAATTTTTAACCAATTGACTTGAAATTTGAAACTTAAGCATCTTTTGGCCCAAGGACGAAGCCTATTGAAATTGTGTGTGTTTTCTACACTAAATAAAGATCTAACAAAAGATAGATCCGATGGGTCCATGTTTGGACTTGAGACCCATTTTCCGGAAAACACTGGTGTTGGGTATCATATGGTCGGTCTTGACCGACTATAACTTCTTTACTTGTTTTATCATTAAATTAACTGTGTCGCTACAAAATCCAAATTTGTGACCTTTGCCCTCTCATTAAATTTTTTGCACACATGGGATCGATGGGGACTTTTTACAATGGTGATCCTAAAGTGCATGCAAACTTTTTGATTTTTTTGGATTCTATGCGAAGGGTGGGCTAAGTAAGAAATCAGTACATTTTGTTACTTTTTGTAAAAAAATAATGATTAATTTTAAATGACCTTTCTTAATTTTGCTGGGTATTTTTTTTTTATTATTTGTATGAGTAAATATTAAGGAAAATTCATAATAATGATCATCAGCATCACCATTATTATATTGAGAATAATTCCTATAATATTGTGAGTTCATTAGGTGGTTGGATGTTTTTGATCATTGGTTACACTGTGCAACAGTGAAAAAACACTAGAGCTGGACTATATAGGTTCGATTCTACTACCAAAAGGTAGTATAGTTTGGTGACTAATTCCTTTTTATGGGCCTCCAAAGATTCTGAAAAGCTGTAGGCCCCATAAAATATAGTGTCGTTTGTTTTTGCCTAACAGTGCCCCCAGAGGAGTAAAATGTATAACTGACCATCAATATTTTTTCCACCATAACATTTTCAAAGAAAATATGATGCATTCCACACCAAATGTCGCGCTACAGAAAAACATGAGTCCCGTGAATTTCTGAATAGGTTGTATGAATAGCTCTATATAGAACTAATAAAATTCCATTTTTGGTTTTTAAATTTTTTTAAAACTGGGCTTAGGAGGCGTGGTCAAATATTGGAAAAATGGTAAAATTTGTGTCGAGTTACCTTGTTTAAATATTTATAAAATTAAAACGTAATGAACCACAATCTCAAAAATGTGCATTCTTGTACAGTTTTGTATGGGCTATCGATTAAAATGTTTTTTTTTTTGAAAATTTTCAGAACCCGTTCTGAAATTTTCCATTTTTTAAAAAAGTCAATTTATCAAAAATCCGGCCACTTTTTTTGAATTTTTTTTTTTTAAGTTTAGGTGTTTGTGTAACCAAACATGTGTTTTTCTTTTTTTTTGAGAAAATCGCATTTGAATTTTGAATTTTATAACAATTTAGTAATTTGCTTGTATTTTCTTGTTTTAACATGGCGAATGAGTATTAAATATTTGCATAAATGTTACTCATACGTTATGTTAAAACAAGAATATACAAGCAAATTACTAAATTGTTATGAAATTCAAAATTCGAATGCGATTTTCTCGAAAAAAAGAACGAAAAACACATGACTGATTTTTTTGTGTGGATAGACAAACTCTTTAAAATTTTTTCTTTTTAATACTATGTTTAGACCAAACAAAAACTAACTTGTTTTTGGCCAAAATTGGTTTTTGAAAACCAAACCGTTTATACCGAATAAATAGAGTTTTTGCTTGTCAAATCAAATTAATTATTTTATAAATTCACTAAAAAACACAAAATATCAATTGCCACATGTTAATAAAAAAATTAAATTACATATTTATTAACTTTTTTAACAGATTGGAATAATAATTTTACAAAAAACAAATATTTTATTTTTGACATTCGAGTTAAGCAAAACAAAATTGAAAAAAATATTCACACAGAATGATTAGCTAGTAGTGAACACAGCCAAAAATCTAGTTTTTGTTTAGTTTTGGTTGGCAACGCAGTTTTTAAATTGTATGGAAAAACTACATAGTTTTTGCCAAAAACCAAAAAAATATTCAAAAACAAGTTGTTTTCGTTGGTGTAAATACCATATAAAAACAAATGTGGCCAAATTTTTTATAAATTGACTTTGTTAAAAATGGAAAATTTCAGAACGAGTTCTGAAAAATAAAAAAAATAACTTATTAAAAACTTTTTTTTTAATAAGTTACCTGCATAAGTTACCTGCCATCTGGCTGAGAAAATGGAGGTTATGTGCAAGTTCCCATGTCTTTTTTCCAACTTTTTTTAAAGCTCTGTATCTTGGCGATTTAACTTTTTTTATATTTTTTTGCTAATGATTCTAAAAGGTCTCAGAAACCCCTTTTCAACAAGCCCAAAAACAAAAAAATCTGACGACTGGTTCCGAAGTTAAATATTTTACCCCACTACCCTTCGACCCCCAATCCGAAATTGTTCAAACCGCTGCCATTTCGCACACTGGCATTTTCGCGGATGTTCGTAGTGGATTTATTTTCATCAAATAAGCCAAGGAATACGCTGGTAAAATTCGGCGTGTCGTGACTGAATCACCCTGTATAGTTAAATTCTTGTGTTTTTTAAAAAGTATTTATTTGTTGCATAGTGTTATGAACACCACAGTCACAGATTAAAAAGACACGAAACATATGAAAGATGTCAAAAAAGTTAGCTCGAATCAGATCATAATATTTTTATAAATTTGTTTCACTTTTTTTAGGAAGAATGATCAATATGTATAAATAGAGATGCCAGATTTGTTTTTTATTTTTTTACTAACACACAAACAGTAGAAAGAGTTGCCATATTTAGTTAAACCTAGATTAAAAATAACTTTGTTTTCCCTTCCCCAAAACCTCTTAGTTTTTTTCACAGTTTTTTTCCTTTAAAACCCTACTGTCGCGTCTGTTTAATTTTCACCACAGTATTTATCATAATTAACATCATCATTATCATCGCCTTTAACGACATGATCATCATTGTCTATTTGCTATTTTAGCTGCTAATTTAAACATTCATAAAAATATGTTTTCTTTCATTTTTTTACATTTTTAAATAGAAAATGTCGTTTTTTAGATTTTCAATCTTTTTTTTTTTTGTTTTTTTTATTTATAATTTTATTTTTCTTTCAAGTATAGCAAATAACTAAAAAAAATAAAAAATCTACTTGGTAGAGACCAGAAAGAGATTGTACGTGCATGTAGTTGTATTTTGGTATCGTTAGTCGTATTTTTCTTTGATTTATTAATTCAACCATGCTACCATCCATCCATACTCGACACGATACAAAGTTGCCACGTTGTTCACACTATAACTTAACTATATATTTTTATAACATAGGTTCTCAACTGGTGATATTTAAAGGATCTATTTAGGAGGTGTATGACTTTTAAGAATATTGAAAGCTTTAAAAAGCTCAAAATCTTAAAATCTAAAACACACAAAAAATTATTAGCTAAAAATTTTCAATTAAATCTATTGATCAACAAAATTTAAATGAGTCAATCAATGTTTTGATTGAATTTTTTTTCAACATACCAAATTTTTTTTCTGTTTAATTTATTTGAATAGATTAATTGAAAAATATACCAAATAATCGGGTTTTACCTTTTTTATTGTTTGGAACATATAGGAAAGCAAAAAAGATGAATTTTTTGATAATTTTGTCAAAACCTTACAATTCATTTGTTAAATCAATCATTATTTTGATTGACTTTAAATTAAATAAAAAATTGATAAAATTTTTGATCAAAATCGAAAAAATGTTTGATTGAAAAAATTTTCAATCAATCACCTACAATTTGATGATTGGTATAACAATTTTCTTAATTGGAGGAATTTCAATCAAAAAATTGATTGAATCCGCGTTTTTGTTGATTGAAATTCGTTTCAAATTTTTTCTGTGAAAATCAGTCAACGGTTTTTACAATTTCTAAAAACTTAGCTCTAGTTTTTTCACGACCCACTGTATATCTTTTAGGAGTTTGGAAAATAGAGCTGGAAAATGTGGTAGGATATCTGCAGTAGAGATGGAATCCTGAGTGAATTTTTATTCAATCTCACGTACGCTCACGAAATAAAATTTTTTATCACGCATGAAATTTTTTTTTGGCTCACGCTGATTCACGCTCACGTGAGTAGAAAAAATTGTCAAGCACACGAAAGTATGGAGGTAGCGCATCGAACTGTGGGTCTAATTGTAAGTAACTTAAAAAATAACATTTTGAAGTTTAAAAGACTTTTTCTGTACACTCAAAAAAAAAATATTGTAAAACTAGCAAAAAAAATGGTTAAAATTAGCAAAAAAAACTGTAGTTTTGGACGTTGCAAAAATTTTGGTAATATTAGCAAAACCATTTTGCTAATCAAAAAATTAGGAAAAAAAATGGTAAAATTACAAGAATACCATTTTATTTTTGTAAAAAATCAACCTTGTAAAATTATCAAAAAATATGGTAAAATTACCAAAAAAAAATGGTAAAATTGAAATAGATAAAAAAATTTGTAATTTGGTAAAAAAACTGTTTTATTTAGTAATTTTTTTTCTCTGATTAGTAGTTGATTTAAAATTTGGTGAATATACTAAAAAATTTTTTGCCTGTTTTTGAGCACCACATTCTTTAAATGTAGTAATAGCAGCATATTACTTCAGTTGTTGGATGGTTTCTTGGGCTTGATGGTGGCAGCATCTTCTTTTGCCTTCTTCTCAGCAGCTGTAGTTGCAGTAACTGGACTTCCAACAACATCAAAATCCAAAATGATTTTTTTTTTTCACTTTAAACAAAAAATTTAAAGAACAACACTTCACTTTTTTATTTTTTTTGCGTCATTTTTTTAGCTTAAGTAGAACAAATGAGATTTGCGTAGTAGTCTACACAAGAAATTTCTTACATTTTCAGGTAAAATTTGTAAAAAATTAACAATTTTTTTTCGAATTTTTAATTTTTTTCACATGTATTTAAAAAAAAAATAAAAAAAAAACTTTTGGATATTGAAGATTAGATATCTAACTATGTGTTAAAATTTAAAAAAAATAATTTTTCAAAATTATTAACTTTTTATTAACAATTTAGCTGGCAAATTTTAAAAAATTTTCATATAAAATTAGCAAAAAATATGGTAAAATTAGCAAAAAATATGGTAAAAAATACTAAAAATTGTGTAGCATATTTTTCAGCGCACATGCAGTTGATGGATGGCTACTTTGCTATGGTGTTGGCCGCATCATCAATCTGCAATGATTTTTTTTTTTCACACTAGAACACTTGAAACAATTTTTTTTTTTTTAAACTAAGAAAAAAAAAAATAAAAAGTATTACCATTTCTTTAAGGAAAATACTAATATTTTTGCTAAAATTATAGTAAAATAAAAAAAAAAAAACTAGCAAGAAAATATAGTAAAAATACCAAAAAATTATTGTATTTTACCAATAGTAAATTGCCAAAAAAACTGTAAAAGTTAAATTTTTACAATTTTTTTTGCTAAAGTTTGGTTGAAGTAAATTACAACACCTTTTACTAATATTTTGACTAAGTTATTTTTTTGAGTGTAAATGTGCACAGAAATAATAAAACCCTGATTTTTTTAAAATCACAAAATATTCACGCAAAAATTTTACTTACGCACGAACCTTTTTGTTTTACTCACGCTCTTGCACGCTGACGTGGGTGTAAAAAAAATACTTACGATAATCACGTGTTTGGTGCGCATCTTTAGTCCGCAGTAAAATTTGATGGCTGTCATTTTTTAAAAATCATATTAACCTTTTAACTGTCATGTTAAGGGGTCATTTTAGTTATTTTTCCACAATTACAAACAGAATTCCTAATAAGCGTCCATTTAAAGAAAATGTTCTAAAACCCTTATACTGCACAGTGGTTTATTTTTTTTTTTTTTTGGAATGAAAATAATTCGGCCATTTAGTAAGTACTGGACCGATTGAAGTGAAAATCATACCGCTTATAGCTAACGTGATTTCGAGCTTAATTTATTTATTTTATTTATTAATTCAATATTGTAATACAAAGCCTTCCAGGCAAAAATTCAAATTTTACTCTGGACCCCACATGTCCAATATGAGCACTAGGGCTTCCAATTGGGATTGGTTGTTCTGATTCCCGGGTTAGTGATTGAAGGAGAATTTTCTGGTACTATAGTACCAGATTTTGGCAATTATTCTTGGCGATGCCAAATCTACAAAACAGTCGATATATTTCTCTATAACTCTGTCTATCCTTTCACTTAATCGTGTCGTAGTTTAAGAACCTCTGATCCTATTCTAGCATACTTCATTATGATATTGTAGGTTTTTTTATTATATTTTTGAAGATTTGATCTGTGTGTGTCTGCGGTATGTATTTTGTTGTTGCCGCCTTGTCTCACGTCACATTGTTTTGGTGTGTTTGTTGCATACGACAAGAAATAAAACACACGAAAATAAACAACACAAAACCAAAGGAAATTAAATAAATAAAAAAACAAAACTAACAAAATTATTTAAATTGTGAATCACCTATTTTGGGGTAAAATGTGACCAATTTTTTTTTTTTTTAAGATCGAAAAAGATTAAAAAAATATCTCTTGAGGATTTAAAAAAATCAAATATTTTAAGATTTATGAAATATTGGTGCCTAAAAAAATATTTTGTAATTCTGGGAATTCATACTTAAAAATCAATTGTGTCAGCAAATTCAGATCATGTTGGCAACCTTTGCGAAAAATACATAGGAGAACACAAAGTTGAAAAATAGTATGAAGTGGATCTAAAATTACTAAAAATAGAATTATTGATGTTGAAAAGTTTAAAAATCCATTCTGTAGAAAATGCCAATAAAAACACAGCAGTAATGGAACACAAAACTAGTACACTCAAAAAAAACCTTGTAAAACGACAAGAAAAGTTTGTAACTTTTTTTTGCTACCCCCCTATTGACAACAATTCTTTGTTATTTTTCAAGCTTTTTACCAATAATTTTGTAATTTTACAAGCTTTTTACAAATAAAATTGTAAATTTACCAATTTTTAGAACCGATAAAATTTACAAGGAGGTTCGTGTTTTTACTAGATTTTTTGCTACCTCCTATTTTACGAGAATTCCTAGTAAAAATTATGAGCTTTTTCGTAATTTTACAAGATTTTTACCAATAAAATTGTATATTTACATCTTTTTTAGCGCAATAAAACCTACAAGAAAAGCTGATTAAATAAAACAAATTTACAAAAAATAAAAAAAATTGTGTGGGGACCGCCTTAACAGTTAAAGATAGAGGGTAGGTGTGTTCAGAGAAAATGTTTGGACTAAAAAAATATTGTGGGTCTGTCATACATTTGATTGCTCTAAGGGCACTATTAGGGCAGTTAGAGCGGTTGGAGCAAATTTAAAAAAATGTTGTTTTGTGTGGGAGCCCCCTTAAAAATTGGAGATAGGGTATTAGTTTGTTCCAACGAAATGTTAAGACGTAAAAATTAATGGGGGTCAGTTTTATAAATGACTCCTCTATAACGCACCATTGGAGCAGTAGAAATGATTTTAAGATTGGAAAAATTACAACAAAATTTTTTCAAAAAATTTTAAAACATAGTAATAATCGTTATCCCACAATCCTCCTGGGCAAAAAAATTGTAGAATCGATAGAAGATTTACACAAAAAATTTCAAAAAAATCGAAGAGTACAAACATTTTTTTTTTTAAAGTACGTAAAAAAACAAAAATTTTGAAAAAAAAATTTAAATTTGGACCATTATTGAAGAAGTTATGAGTAAAGGAACAAACTACCAATTTTTAAAAATTCGATATCTTTTGAACGGGTCATCAAAAAAATCTGAAAATTTACCACGAAGAAGTTTTCAAAGGGTACTAAAAACTGTAAACAAATTGGGAAAATGTTTTTGGGGATGTTTGTTAAAACAAAAGAATAATTACTGGGATGGTTTTCAATTGTTTATTCACTGGTTTTAAATGTGTATTCCATTTGTTTTTGTCTACAAAATATTTTGAGTGTATAAACAATATGCTGAAAATCGGCATTTGACTGCAAAGTTCGAAGGTCGATTAAAAAAAAAAATATAAACAAACGCCGCGATACGGGTCTTCTAATTTAGCCTCTATTTTCACCCCTCACTCTCAGAATCGACCTAACTTTTTCTTACCTGAGTTTGTTCCACAGTGTTATGCTAAAGTAAAAATTTTTAGTCACGAAATTTTTAAATTTAAAAAAGTAGGATGCATATTATTTTTCAAAATTAGATCATGGACTTGACGATAAATAACATCAATGAATATTTTGCAATAAATTATGAATATATTAAAATTAATGAAGATTAGAGTGAGCTAAAAAAAAAACAATTCTTTTGAGATTCTTCAACCGAATTTATGGATTAAAAAAAAAATCCAAACATTTGAGACTTTGCAAGATAATTACTAATACACAGTGTATATTCTACACACTACACAAATCTGAAAAAATATTGAGTTGGGATTTGGACCTTGTCCCACCTTTAAGTATACAGATCGACTTGGACCTAAGTAAGTCGATTAAGCGTTGTCTGTCCGTCAGTCCATGTTAATATTGTAATATGTTTTTCATCAGACAATTTCGAACATACAATTAGTTTCTATATACTAATTCTGCTCTACATTTGCAAAAAAATTTTCGCACAGAACTGATAGACTTTTAGCCGAAAAGTTCCCAAATTCTGAAGGTTGGTTAACACAGTACAACACTAAAAAACAACGGGGTTCCGACTATTGATTCCGGTAGAGCAGATCAAAAAAAAAAAATATGCGTGTGTCGGCCTTTTGAAAGATCACATCGGAATTTTATTTTAGAGACGGTTAAAGTTTCCCAGCTTTGGCCTGTTCTTGCAGCATTTCGGTATATAAAACTATGTTTTCTTTACATCTGAGGTGTAAGGTGTGTTCAGCAACTTCGGAGAAAAAATTATGGCAAATATTTTTGTCGAATATATTAACCCTTTAACTCCGCCTTATAACTGTAGTTTTTGGCTCTATTCGAACAAATCGTAAAAAACACCCCGAAAGAGGGGGAGGGCGGGGATGAAATGTTTTACGAACATTTTTGTTTTAAACTTTAACCGTCTCTAAAATAAAATTCCGATGTGATCTTTCAAAATGCCGATAAACGTATATTTTATTTTAGTCTCCTCTATCAGAATCAAACGTCGCACTGTGGTCAATATTTTGAAATAGCGGCCAAAACTCCTTTTGGTTTTTGTTCTCCGATTTTAAAGTTATTAGACTCATATGAAAGTAGACAGTAGTAAACCTCGGGAGCCAAAAAATTAGAACTCTATTTCAACTATTTCACTGAGGACAGGGTGGTCCAAAATGGGCTTTTTCAGAATTTAGTAAATTTATGATTTTTTTAGTTAATTTTTAAAGTTTAAATGATCATAACTTTTTTGTTTTTCAAGATTTTTGGACGAAATAAATTTTGTGTAGTAACTTAACTTATTTCCTATTACTGGTAAAAAAATTGAAGCTCTACTCTTTTCAGAACAATTCAAATATTTTTTTTTAAAAAAGGTAAAATTTCTCGGAAATTTCCTACTTCATAAAGCACAACTCCTGTGAGTCAAGCTGAGTCAAAACACAAATTTACTATTTTGTAGTCCTAACTCTCCCCTACATTCCTATATGTACATGTCCATGCATCGGGACTGCACTTTTTGAGCTACAGCAATTTTTCTGACCCAAGGTAAAATATTCGGTACAAATGCACGTCATATTTTTTGAGAAGTTATTTGTATGTGAAAGTGGCTATTATGCATATATTTTGATGAAATTTTATACAAGAGTTCTTATTGACCCAAAAAATAATTCTGTTGAAATTAGGAGAAGTTGGCCCATATTTGGACCTAGTCCACACAGAAGGATGTATCAAAATTTTGACAAAAATGACAATAGAACTCTCAAATTATGTGGTATCTGGCAATGCATTTGGAAAAGGTAAAAATGATTTTATTGCCATCTAATATTACATAACTTAAATACCTGAAAATTGCAAATAAATTTAAAACCAATTGAAATAACCTGTGGATCCTTGGACCTATCAAAAAGACCTATCCTTGGACCTATCAAAAGGACCTATCCTTTTACATATCAAAAGGATCTATCCTTGAACCTATCAAAAGGATCTATCCTTGGTCCTATCAAAAAGACCTATCAGAAGGACCTATCAAATGGACCTATCCTTGGACTTATGAAAAGGACCTATCCTTGGACCAATCAAAAGGACCTATCCTTGGACCTATCAAAAGGACCTATCCTTTGATCTATCAAAAGAACCTATCCTTGGACCTATCAAAAGGACCTATCCTAGGACCATAATCTATTAAAAGGACCTATCCTTTTACATATCAAATGGACCTATCCTTTCACCTATCAAAAGGACCTATCCTAGGACCTATCAAAAGGACATATCCTTGGACCTACCAAAAGGACCTATCCTTTTACATATCAAAAGGACCTATCCTTGGACCTATAAAAAGGACCTATCCTTGTACCTATCAAAAGGACCTATTCTTTGATCTATCAAAAGGACCTATCCTTTTGCATGTCAAAAGGACCTATCAAAAAGGACCTATCCTTGGACCAATAAAGAGGACCTATCCTTGGACCTATCAAAAGGACCTATCCTTGGACCTATCAAAAGGACCTATCCTTTGATCTATCAAAAGGACCTATCCTTTGATCTATTAAAAGGACCTATCCTTGGACCTACCAAAAGGACCTATCCTTGGACCTATCAAAAGGTCCTATCCTTGGACCTATCAAATGGACCTATCCTTGGACCTATCAAAAGGACATATCCTTGGACCTATCAAAAGGACATATCCTAGGACCTATCAAAAGAACCTATCCTTGGATCTATCAAAAGGACCTATGCTTGGACTTATCAAAAGGACCTATCCTATGACCTATCAAAAGGACCTATTCTTGGACCAATCAAAAGGACCTATCCTAGTACCAGTCAAAAGGACCTATCCTTGTACCTATCAAAAGAACCTATCCTTTGATCTATCAAAAGGACCTATCCTTTTACATATTAAAAGGACCTATCCTTTGATCTATCAAAAGGGCCTATCCTTTTACATTTTAAAAGGACCTATCCTTGGACCTATCAAAAGGACCTATCCTTGGACCTATCAAAAGGACCTATACTAGGACCCATCAAAAGGACCTATCCTTGGACCTATCAAAATGACCTATCCTAGGACCAGTCAAAAGGACCTATCCTTGAACCTATCAAAAGGACCTATCCTTGGACCTATCAAAAAGACTTATCCTTGGACCTATTAAAAGGACCTAACTTTTTACATATTAAAAGGACCTATCCTAGGACCTATCAAAAGGACCTATCCTTGGACCAATCAAAAGGACCTATCCTAGGACCTATCAAAAGGACCTATCCTTGGACCTATCAAAAGGACCTATCCTAGGACCTATCAAAAGGACATATCCCTGGACCTATCAAAAGCACCTATCAAAAGGACCTATCAAAAGGACCTATCAAAAGGACCTATCAAAAAGACAAAGGACTTGTGAATATTGAGACTAAATAAATGTCAGGGGCCAAATGTTGGCATTTTCTGACCAAAATTAGGTTTAGGAATAATAAGTAAGTATTGGTTGTAAAATACGATTGAAGAAAATAAGAAATTATTAAAATATACCTATTTAAAATGTCAAAATATTCAACTTTTACATGGAAACTCAACAAAAAATTAAAATGCATTTTTAACTCCACATTACTTACGTTCCTATCAGTCGATTTTTACGTTTGAACACGCAAATTGAAGCTTAAAGTCCCTCCTATTGAACAAAACAAATTGCGTAAAAAAATACCAATCCGGTCAAAAGTTATAGAGTTTTGACCGCTATCTCGCGAAATTGACCACTGTGCGTCGGAACCTCCGTTTTGGAAAAGTTGTGTACAGTTTTGTAAATGTTGTACATTGTTATTTAACACTAGGGGTTAATTGATTAACGGTTAACCGAATACCCCAGCATCCACTAAATCTGTTTGAATTAAATTCAAAAAATTATTTTGCAAAATCGCTTTATTCCGCCTACTCTAATATACACATAATTAAAAAAATAATAAGAAACCAGACATAAAAGTCCATTAAACTGTTAAAATTTTTGAAAAATTATTAACATTAAAAAATCTATAAATAATATATTTCTTTCATTAAAAACAAAATATGAAAAAATAAAATATTATAACCAAAAAAAAATTGCAATTTTTTTTGTTAAAAATATGCGTTTCTCACCTCATTACCAAACAAAACGACACCTTTTGATGCTGGCGATACTGAGCGATGACGGTGTTGGATGATATTCATGAAGATGAGGATGCTGTTGTCTATGCCGCCACACTCATGTCAGTTAGACTCGCCCAATTTGTTAACGAAAACAACAACAAAAAAAATTGAAAGAGGAAGATTTAAAAAAAAACAAGTGAGAGTGTTAAATTCGGCTGTGCCGAATCTTTAATACCCTCCAACATATAAAAAAAAATTAAAAAAAAAAATTGAATGGCCGTTTTTTTTTGGGGGGGGGGGAGTAATTGGGGGACACATAAACCCATGCGGTAAATGTTTAAAAATTAATTTATTATGCTTTTGGAGCTTGAGTAATACCTTTTTATCATTATTTAAAAAGAATGTTTAATATCCACGCCCACAAAAGGGGGCGGGCAAAAAAAAACGATTTTTTTATTCCCCGGGTCCAAGTGCAGGACCTTGAACTTTTACTGACATCAAATTGTTTCATTTGCTTAACAAAAATACAAAAAACGTGTGAAAATATGGCGTTTTTCAGAGGTTAGTTAAGTTCTTCAAGAGGGAACTTTTTCCCCCGGTCCGATTTGGCCCATTTACGAACTTAAACTGCCTAGGACCAAAACAGATATTCCTCCCAAACTTGACGAGTCTATCTCTTTTATTTTGGACGAGTCTATCTCTTTTATTTTGGACTGCATCGTGTCTTCTACAGACGGACGGACATACGGACATTCTAGAAAAGTCTTAGAATCGATCATAGATTAATAATATATATACTTTATGGGGTCCCTACTATTTTGATGCGTTACAAACGGAATGATAAAGTGAATATACCCTCATACTGTAGTTGGAGGTATAAAACTTGAAACAGGGTGAAGACAAAACGTAAAATCGTAACTAATCAACAACAGCATCTCGATCATAATAATGTTAGTGATGATCACACACTGTTTATGATCATAATAATCATTTCATTTTTTTTTTAAGTGAGCATAGAGTAAAATTGAAAATAAAATTAAAATTAATTTTAAGGAAATAAGTTTAATGTTTATTTTATATACTCATGTACTCTTTTACTCTCTAATCTTCGATCGTGTCATGTAGAGATGGGCACATGAGCAGATTAGAGCGTGATTCACGTGATTCATGCGTGATCACGCGTGAGTGTGACTGAATTCAATTTTACTCCCATGATTGTGAGTGAGTGTAAGTGGAGAAAAAAATTTCGTGAGTGTGTGTGCGTGAGTAAGATTTTTGCGTGAGTGAGTGTGCGTGAGTCTATTTTTTTGCGTGAGTTTGCGTGATTAATTTTCTCATTATATTTCCTTTCGGACCAAAAAAAGCAACAAAAAAAAAATGTAAAATTTAGCTGAACTTTAAATTATGCTGAAAAATTTTCAAATATTTTTGAAATTTTCGTTATTGATTTTTTTTGTATGAAAATGAGTTTCGTGAGCGTGAGTCAACGTGAGTGTGAGTGACGCTTGCGTGAGTGCACGTGAGTGTGAGTTGTATTAAATTTACTTACGTGATTGTGAGTGAGTGTGAGTAGAAAAAATATGCTCGTGAGTGAGTATGCGTGATTCGAAAATTCCTGTCGTGAGCGTGAGTGAGTGTGAGTCAAAAATCACCCATCTCTAGTGTCATGATTAAAAGCGGCAAACAAAAACAATCGATGTATTGCAAAATGCAACTACCCGAGTAAAAAAGTTTTTAATTAAGACGGAAAAGCATGTGTCCCATAAATTTCTGAATAGGTTGTTTGGATAGCCCTATATGTAACTAAGAAAATTGCGTTTTTGGTTTTTCAAATTTTCAAAAACTTGTCTTAGGAGGCGTGGTCAAATATTGGAAAAATGGTAAAATTTGTGGCAAGTTGCCTTGATTAAATATTTATCACATTAAAACGGAATGCACCACAATGCACAAAAAACACGTGTACCGTAAACCTCTGAATAGCTTGAATGGATAGCCCTATATGGAACTTGGAAAATTGCGTTTTTGGTTTTTCAATTTTTCAAAAACTGGGCTTAGGAGGCGTGGTCAAATATTGGAAAAATGGTAAAATTTGTGGCGAGTTGCCTTGATTAAATATTTATCACATTAAAACCGAATGCACCACAATGTCAAAAATTTACATTCTTACATAGTTTTGTATGGGCTATCGATTAATTTTTTTTTTTGTAAAATATTAAGAACCCGTTCTGAAATTTTCCATTTTTTAAAAAAGTCAATTTATCAAAATTCCGGCCACATTTTTTTTCTTTTTAAATTTTTTTTTTTTTTTAAGTTTAGATGTTTGTCCATCCACACAAAAAAAATCAGAAACACGTTCTTCGTTTTTTTCGAGAAAATCGCATTTGAACTTTAAATTTCATAACAATTTTGTAAATTGCTTGTTTTTCTTTGTTTTAATGTTGCGAATATGAGTATTATTAATTGCATAAATATTCCTCATACGCTCTGTTGAAACAAAAAAATATAAGCAAATTACTAAATTGTTATGAAATTTAATTCAGAAAAAACGAAAAATGTGTTTCTGAATTTTTTTGTGTGGATGGACATACATCTGAACTTTAAAAATGCCTGCGAATTTTGTACTCTTGCCCAAAACATTAAATCATGATAATGTTTTGCGGAAGATTTGGGTGTACTTGCCAAAGGAAAGTTTTTTTTTTTTTAAAATAATGTAATATTACTTTGCTATTCCATGCAAAACGAACTGAAATATCAGTCGAGGACCCCTTTAAAAAACCAAAAGAGCTGTACATTTCGTAAGTGAGTGCAAAAATAAGTGCAAAAAAGTGTTTTTACATTTTAGAGAGTATAAAAGATTCGGCACCAAAGAATATAACACTCTCACTTGTTTTATGTACATTTGATAAACAAATGGAAAATTTTTATGCGAAAAGATTAGACTTGGTAAAAAAGTAGTTTTGGTAAAAAGATTTTGATGAATTTTTTTGATGAAAACAAAAATTTTTTGATGTAAAAAAAAATTGATGAAAAAAAATACGAAAAAAAATTTTTTGGTGAGAAAAAAATTGATAAAAAAAAATTTATGAAAAAAAAAATTGTTTGATGAAATAAAGAATTTGATGAAAAAAAAAATAATGAAAAAAAAATTAATGAAAAAACAAAAAAAATTATGAAAAAAAAAAATTTTGATGAAAAAAAATTTTTTGATGAAAAAAAAAAATAGTGAAAAAAAAAAAATTGATAAAAAAAAATTATGAAAAAAAAAAAATTTATGAAAAGAAAAGTTTGATAAAAAAAAAATTAATGAAAAAAAAAAATTGATAAAAAAAAAAAAAAAAATTTGATGAAAAAAAAAAATTTGATTAAAAAAAAATTTTTTGTTTAAAAATAATTATGTTACTTTTTATTCACCAGCTGGTGAAAAACGGCTTTATTCACCAAGAGGTGAATTATTATCCAAGTTACAAACCCAAGTTATTAAAATTTTTAGTTTTAAGAAAATGAAAATAGTAATTCTTGTTTTCTTTTTCGTTAAGTGTTAGCTTATATAGTCAAACTGAGGTGGCGTCCTGCAACTTTTTTAAAATTAGACACCAGCCTAAAAACATTATCATGTTAAAAAAAAAAGTTTAAAAAAGAAAAAAAAAGTGGCCGGATTTTTGAAAATTGACTTTTTTCAAAAATGGAAAATTTCAGAACGGGTTCTGAAAATTTTCCAAAAAAAAATTTTAATCGATAGCCCATACAAAACTATATAAGAATGTAAATTTTTGAGATTGTGGTGCATTTCGTTTAAATGTGATAAATATTTAATCAAGGCAAGTCGCCACAAATTTTACCATTTTTCCAATATTTGACCACGCCTCCAAAAACGCAATTTTGTAAGTTCCATGTAGGTAGGCTGACCATTCGTACTGATTTGATCAGTACATGTACTGATTTTTGATCACGTGTACTGATCAAAAAAATGTGTACTGATTTGTACTGATTTTTTGAATATGTACTGATTGTACTGATTTTTGAACATTTTAACATTAAAAAATAATTTTATTCGAAAATTCTATACAAAAACTTGAGTTTCCATAAAATAAGTCTTCAAGGTAGTTTTTTATGACTTAATTGTGGCAATAAGATAATTTATAATTAATTCTGAAGAGCTTAGAATTCGAAAATCAAGAGGTCCCTTAACGCAAAAAAGTATCTGAGCGTGAGGTTTTTTCATCTTCATAAATTTATATGAAAAGGTCTATTTAAAAAAGACTTGCTTATTATCTGAAAAGTTTTCTAAAAGGAAGAGTTATTAAAAGTCCTCAGAATCTGTGGACTTTTTATTCACAAAACCTGTTGGTTTTTGTTATATTTTTTGCACCGAAACGATTAAAACATTCAAATCGTCACCTAAATGCAAAAGGCCATAACTAACACAAAATTCAAAATCAGTTTTTTGATTGGTTCTGAATTATTTTATCATCATACACGTCTCCACAAAAAATTGGGGCTGCATAACAAAAATTAGCGATTTTGTAGCCAAAATTAAAATACATTTAATTTGGGAAATAGCCAATGGACGTAACTAAACATAAAACTTTTGTAATATTTTTTGATTTATTTTGATTCATACTTATTGAAAGAACGTCCTCACAAAATTTTAGCAAAATTCATTAAAAAACAACAAAGTTATTAACAAATTTAAAATACTATTCAATACTGTTTTTTGCTTCTCCTGTAAAATTAATAAAATGTTAGTTAGGGCCTTTTGCATTTTAGGTGACGAAATGAAGTTGTTTGTAGTCAACAAAATTTTCCGCAAAATTACGACACAGTTTATGACAGTTGTTTTTAACTGCTGTTTTTACTGTATACTAATTGACCCCAAGTTTGGTAGTTTAAGCGAAACTTTTTCAGTGTTGGAAAAATCAGTAATGTTTCTCAAAAATCATCAATGTTTCTCAAAAATCATCAGTGTTTTCCCACAGAAAACAGTTTTCAGAGAGTAATTTCTAGAAAAAAAACATAAAAACTTGTGCGTACTGATTTGAGTTCAGAAAAAAATGGTTACCCTACATATAGGGCTATCCATACAACCTATTCAGAAGTTTACGGTACACATGTTTTTTTTTCGCTGGACATTTGGTGTGGAATGCCTCATATATACCTCACTAGAGTGGAGGGTATAAAAATCATACAGATTTCAGAAAGCAAAATCAATTGTGAAATCGGTTCACGTTGAAACCTCTCCCTAATTGGAAGCGGTGTTGTGGAGCCAGAGTTTTCTTTTTTGCGGGAGTTTTGTTGATTCTTGTCCATGTGTTACAGCAACATTTTAGAATAAGATCATACATACAACTTTTTGGCTTGTAATGTGGGTACCATGTACCCAAGAGAATGACGATCATATGGATGCAGCAAAAAACAACTACACAGAGTCTGGGTGTATGTACCAACTGATCAGAATCTGTGCATGTTGTAATTTGTGGTCTATTTAAAATAAAAACAACACAACGAAAAAAAAATAGGGGAAACAACTGCTGCTGTTTGTGCTGCCTGATTGCCGGCTGGTTGGGTTGGTTTGGCTTGCTCGCCATTGCCGCCGCAGCTCGCCAGTTTGCTTGCTTCTTGCTGTGGCACACTGTTGGATATGTTGCTGCCCATTATATATGTTGTATGTAGAGACAACAATTTTGCTGTTTAGAACGTACGATATTTTTTTATTTTTATAATGTGCTTTGCTGCCTTGCCTTGCCTGCCTGCATGCCTGCCTCTATGTTGCGATCAATTTGTGTTTACATGCAAATTAATTGGCGGCAACAATTAAAAATTGTCGACCAAATGTACAATATACTACATATAGTATATAAAAATATGAAAAGGGAAATGGTTAAGCGTTTTACAACAAATTAATGTTAATTTTTTTTTTTATTTATAATAATTTTTTTTGTAAGTAAAAATTATTATTATGTATTTGTTTGTTTGTTAAGTGGGAACTATAAACTTTAATTCATTCATAGTTTTTTTTTTTTGTTTTTGTTATTATTTTTTATATAGTCGAGACTTTAGATATGAGACTTTTTGAATCATTAACAACTTCATTATCTGTTATAAGATTTACGTATACAAACTACGTCAGTCAGAGCAGAAAGTCCATTAATAATCTAACTGGTCGGTCAAACTAAATAAATTTCTGTTTTATGAATACAATTTCAAACACGATATATTAACATTAAGATATATATATTTTTTTAACTTAACTTAATATAAAATAAAATATTTTTATTTAAACAAAAATTCACTTTTTTCTATAAACAGATTCGTGAAGAAAGAGAGGGGTATATTTTTTGCATTGGGAGTCAGAAGTAAATTATTTAAAGTTATTGGATCTTAAAATGATTCTTAAATGATCCAATAGAATCATGGAACCTTAAAACAGAAATAGGCTACTACAAAAATATTTCGTCTGATGTTATGAAACATAAATTATTTTATATTCGCGGTAAAAATTATAAGTTCAACTGCACTAAGATGATTTTAAGAGTAAAAATTCAGAATCTTCCGTGTTCCGATCTAAACAGCTTTAGAAATATGAAATGTATGTTTAATCAATGATGTTTAATCCGTTCGATTGGTCTTCCAAATACCTTTAATTTAAAACCAAAATGACATTTATCACTTAAGTAAAAAAAAACTAATTGTAAAACTAATTTTTTAACCCATTTTATCGAATGTCAAAGGGGAACTATAAGTTTTTTTTTTGTAAAGTTAAAATAATAACTTAAAAGAAGTGTTTTTGATTGCAATTAGTGTTTCCAAACCGGAAAACCGTTTTTTTTTTTATCAAAAAATCGGTTTTTCGGTTATCCGGAATGGAAACACTACACTCAAAAAAATACGTTAGTAGACTTACTAATTTTTTTTTGCTAATGCTAGTTAGCTAACTTTTAGCAAATTTTTAGTTGAGATTAGCATGTTAGCAAAAAATTCTTGTAAACTTCATTTAGCCCATTAGCAATTTTAAGCAAACTTTGAACTAATTTCTTTTGCTAAATTTGAAATTGAGTTGACAACATTTTTACAAGATTTTTTGCTAACATTAGCAAAAATAAATGGTAATTTTTTTTTATTTTCAGAAAACTTAAAATGGCGCTATCTCGAAAACTAAGCCAGATAGAGCAAAATGGAGGGCATTTTTGGTTCTCAGAATCGCCATACTTTCGCGGGACCTCTTCACATGTGTGGACCCTAATGGAACCTAACTTTGGATCCAAAAAAGTTAGCATTCCCGAAAATTTTAAAATGCTCATATCTCGGTAAATATTGCCCACACAACAAAAAGTCCAAAGGAATTTTTGTAGCTCTCAACAAGTAGAACAAGACCGCAAAATAACCAAAAGCTCTCCGAGTAATATTTTTGAAGTTATCGAGTTTTTTAATTCTCAAGACCCCAGTGATCCCCTAAAATCACGTATCTCAAAAACTAAGCAAGGTAGAGCGAAACGGACACAAATTTTGGATCAAAAACTATGACGATTTTTAAGGAACCCAACTAGATCTAGGCCCATCGGGGTCTGGACCTATTGGGTCCGAACCCAATGGGGTCCTCAAATGTGTATGAACTAAGTTCAAAAAAAAAATCAGTTAACTAATTATTGGCAAAACATTATTGCTAACTTTAGCAAAAAAATTGTGGGTTCAAAATCAGCAAATTTTCTTGTAGATTTACAAGCTTTTTTTGCTAGCATTACAGTTTTTTTTTTTGAGTGTACACACGGAAAATAAATTTGCTAGTTTCCAACTGAAATGCAGTTGTTGCAAAAAAAAAATCGGTGGATGCATTTGAATTAAGGTTGAAACAACTAAATATCGGTAGTTACAACAAAATGTTTTTAATACAACTGTCTTTTAATTGAAACAACTATAAAATTCGTTAGCCACATCAAAATGTAGTAGCAGCTACCGAATTTTGAATTAATAAAACTGAAAAATTCAGTTGGAAATTTATTTTTCTCTGTGTAATTACAATATAGAAAAAGTCTTACATTTATTATTTTAACTTTACGAAAACAACTACCCATCCATGCATCCCCTTTAATTTTCGAATGCACCCCTTCAATTTTCGAAAAAGAAAGAAAAAGAGGTTGTCTCAGTTTTTTATTTTTTTTAATATTAATACGAGTATTTCTACTAAAGTGATATTTCTACACTCAAAAAAAAAAAACTTTGTAAAGTTACCAAAAAATCTCGTAATTTTACGAGGCTGTTCTCGTAAAACAGGAGGTAGGTAAAATTCTCGTAAAATTACGAGGATTTCCTCGTAATAAAATAAAAAACAAGTAAGAAAATTAGAGTCGGTCAAGACCGACCATATAAAACCCTACACCAGAGTTTCCCGGAAAATGGGTCCTAAGTTCAAACATGGACTGATTAGATCTATGTAAATTTTTAGGAGTTGTAATTTTTAGATTGTAATTGAATTTTAACAGTTACAATCGATTTCCAATCGATCTTTTCCCTGTGTGCTTGTATCATATACATTGTATGATAGAATTGATGACTAGAGAGTTTTTGAAGAATATTCTTTCTCAGATCATCGCTACATTTAGTTTTTACTCAGGAAGCGAGGCCCGGTCGAGACAGGCTCTAGAAATCTGAAGGGAACTAACTGGGTGAAATATTATTATAATAAATATATTTTTCTTTGCTTTTGAATAAAGTGCCCTTATCTGAACCGCATAGTTTGGTGGAAATCATAGATGGGACTAATTAATTAAAGGGACTAATTAATTGATGGTTTAATTACCATTTAATTGATGTCAATGGTAATTAAATTTTTTTCATTACCATTGGTTGTATCAATTGTACCAATTAAATTACTTATCAATTTAATTACTAATAAAAATTAAAAAAAAAAATAATTACCATTGGTATGGCATCACTTAAAAAAAATAATTACCATTAGTAAAAGTCATCACAATATTGTCAAAATCGTTAATACTTGGAAATATCTGTTGTTTTTTGTTATATGGTGTTTTAGTTTTTCACATTTTATAAACCAAACACACGTTGCTTGCCTTTGTATAACACAATATTTGAAATTTTTATTTGCGTTTTGTTTTTTTGTCTTTAACATTTTCATATTTTTTTTGTAAAAACATACTTTGATGTTTAAATTTTTAACTTTTCAAAAAAACAAAAATGTGCAAACCAATGGTTTTGAAACTAATTATAATTGGTGTTTTTCAACAATTGGTGCATTTGATTACAATTAGTAATTATTTTTTCAATTAAAAAAATTTAATTACTATTAAATGGTAATGAAAATTTTTTCATTATCATTGATATCAACCAATGGTAATTAAATTTCAATGGTAATGAAAAATTCCCATCTATGGTGGAAATATACTGTCTGTTGGGTCATATATCAAATGTTTGTAATAGCTCCCTTGATGCGTCTTGCCCTTCTGCAAAGCCTAGAGGCAAAAAAACCCACCGTGGTGAAATAAGTTGCAGACGAGATTCCTGCAGAAAGCTGTTTAATACAAGAGCGGACGAGGACTGGTCTGCATACAGGCTGCAACTTAAGAGTTATAATATGATCAGAATTGCCACATGTGATTCTTGTAAAAACTTCTGTGGAAACATAAAAGACGTTTCCGAGGCATCCAGGCCTCAGGCTTCTCCTTTCAAACTGGGATACCTCAGAGATCCTAATGTGGTGTGGTCTTCCTACAGTGGAGGGTCGCTCGATCTCCTTCTGAACACGCATTTTCGGGGCAATTCCAAGACGCTGTTTCAAGCATCTGAAATTGCTTCGGAAATAATAAATATGCCAACATGAATCTGGGCGATTAAAAGCTTCAGAGCCTATAAGTCCCCTGGACCTGATGGTATAATATATAAACTGTTCGTATATTCCTCCAAAATGGAGGGATACCAGAATCGTTTTTATCCCGAAGGCTGGGAAAAATTCCCTTACAGTTCCGAAGGATTTCAAAACAATTATTCTTTCGACATTTTTGTTAAATGCAATAGAACAAATGATTGACTCATATTTGCGTAGAGTGCTTGACCCGAGGTTGCTTTCGACTAGGGTAGATCTACAGAAACAGCTCTTCATGAGCGATCGCTTTCGGTAAAGGACCTGTGGTCTACTTTAGAGACAAAACGGAACTGTGTCTTTATTACGAAGGTACAGAGATGGCGTCGGTGTGTATCACTGGTGCTCTTTATTCTACACCTACGGCTACAATAGAACTTGTCCTTCACCTAATACCATTATACATATTAGGTAGGAAGTATGCGGCTAGGTCGAGAATTCTACTGAATAGAACACGGCAATGGAGGAACAATATCACAAAATTTGGACTGTGCTAGCTCAATGAGCTTTTTGAGCCCCACTTTACTTCTATGATACTATCCAGAGAAACTTGGATGATGCACAGTCCGAGTAGTGAAGCCTCCATAAATGTTTAAACAGATGGATCGAAGCTACACGAATAAGTGGGCTTTAAAGTCTATTCGGAATAGCTTGGATTGAGCCTAGCTCGAATATTGGCAGATCATTGCAGTGTTTACCAGGCTAAGATGCTGTCAATAAAGGAAGTGACTGACTTTAAGCGCTGTATTCTTGGGAGTTTAAATCTTAATTTACACTAGAGTGTTTTGATACCCTCCAACAACTGGCAGGACGAAAAAAAGTGCACTATTTTGAATCCCTGGTCATAGAGTTTTTGAGGGTAATGAGATAGCGTACGAGCTTGCTAGAAATGCCTCCGATACTCCTATGACCGGAACTGAACCCTGTTGTGGGGTGAATTGGTCCACTTTCTCAACCATGATTAGGGGTTTAGAAAGGACAGACTTCTTAAACTTGTGGGAGAATTTGGAAGGTATACGTCAAACCAAAGCACTAATCGTGCCACTATTTGGTGGAAGTATTTTAAATAACACCAAAAAAGACATTAGGTTACTGACAGGTTTTCTTATCGGACACTATAAAGTTAATTATCACTTGTATTATTTGAACATTTGTACATCGTCTTTGTGTCGACTTTGTCTGGAGGAAGTGGAAACAACGCAACACATATTGTGTGAATGCGTCGCAACTTGTAGGATCAGAAGACGGTTCTTAGGCAGGGAATTACTTAGTCTGAGGATCTCAGGCGGGCTTCTCCATCCTCTGTTCTAATGTTTATTAGGAATGTTGAACAGAGTTTAAATTGAATTTATATATATTGGCACAAAAGACCCATAAGGGTGGCAGTGCCGGCCGTAAGGGCCAGATCTCCCATTGAAAAATAATAATAAGTGGCTGACTGGATGAGTTGCAATGTTTTGCATACAACCCCAGTAACAGCCTCGGTCATATTCCTTAACGCCACACGTCTTTAAATCAGATGGCCAAGCAGTTTGATATACAAAGTTCTATGAAATTGCAAAACCTTTGATCTTAAAAGACTGGGAACTACTACCTTACAGATTCCAAAGGAATTGGAATGTGTTGATATTCCTCTATAAACTTGGAAGTAAAATCTACGGCTTTGTTCAGCGACGGAGACCAATCGGAAATGGGCAAATGGATAAATTCACGACAGATTTGGCCTACTCTTAATCTGAGGCGCACAAGTAAGCTGATATCACTTCCAAGAGGAGAGATTTTGACGGTGGTTGCTGTAATTACCGGACAATGTCTTATAGAAAAGCACGCAAAGCGATTAAATGTGCCGTCAAATAACTTTTTCCGGAGTTGCATGAATGAAAAGGAGTTGAAAACTATCGAATACTTAAACTGTCATTGTCTGGCACTTTCTGATCAGAGGCTTGCTTCACTGCGATCTAGGGAGCTGCTTTCTAAATTATCCCATGTCAAAATTAAATATCTTACGAGTTTCATAATGAGCTCAAATTGGTTTAACGGCAGGGACTAATAGGGAAACCCCATTACCGTCCCGTGGTATCACAAAGGGCCTCAGAGTCTATGTGTGCTGACGTAAAGCGTCAGCAGCTACTTACAACCTAGCCAAAGGTTTTAAGAATTGTTTTTGTAACAATTTTTAGACCCTCCTCTCTAATAAAAAAAAACATTTCAACTACGCTCATGTTTTTAAAAGAAAATATTATTACTATTATTGTTTGCGTGTTTTATAACCATAGCAAAAATAAATAAATTAATTCAAATAAAAGATTTTGCTTATTTATTTTATTACTCCTCTTCCTCTTCGGACCACAATTGTTGTGATGGTGATGATAATGATAATGGTTGGTTTGTGGTGAATGGTGGGTATCACTGTTAGGTAGGCAGGCAGGCAGGCAGCCAGGTAAATCATTTAAACATACATCTATCATTTTGCTGATTTGTTTGGTGTTGTTCCATTCAGCAAACAACTTTATTATAATTTTATGTATTTTTCTGGCCTTTTTTTTTTTGTTGTTTTGTACTACAAACAAACTATTAAAATTAGACAACTGTTAATGGGAATGTTGATGTGATTTTTATTAGTTTAAAACACAAAAAAAACATGACTAGTTTATAACTAACATATTTATTATACTTGTATTATAATGTGAAATATATTGTAATAAAATAATAGCCTAAAGCCAAAAAATAAAACTAACAATATAATCGCCAGCAAGAAATTCATTGAGAGAATGATACAAAATACCGACATGTAGATTTTTGTAAAAAAAAATTTAAATAAATACGTATAATATTATAATTTCTAGCTTGCGACGTTATGAGCATAAACATAAAAGTTGGAACAATATTTGTCTAATTTGGCCCGAATTTTAAACATTTAGGGTGTGAATAATATTTTGGTGTAATTTTTAAAAGATCAATTCAAATTCAAAGATTCTTGAAATTCAAAGGTTTTATTTTATCTTTATGCAGGGGCGGATCCATCTATTGATTTTCGAGGGGAGGAAGGGTTTTTTAACTCAAGATCCAATTTTTTTAGAGTTAAAGATATCGTTTCATTACTAAAATTTAAGACATAACTGTTTTTAAACTCGTTACAGAACTCTTACACTAGAAATTTTGATCCACGACATTATGCACTTATTTTCAATGTAAATGAATCACACAAGTTTTTTTCCAATGAACGAAATTCATATTTATAAAAAAAATTATAAAAATTATTAACTCTTTCATAATACTTTTGAACTTTTACATAGTATTTATGAATAAATCATAATTTGTTGTTCCCCTAGCCTGGTGCATGGTGAATTTCAGCCAAATTGGTCCAGTGGTTCCAAAGTTATTAGCAATACCGTAAATTTCAGATTCGCATCACCTTAAATTCATGTGTTGAAAACCTGTAAAACATCCCGAGTAAAAAAGTTTTTTATATAAAGGCTAAATTCTTTAAAAAGTTGGATAAAATTATATATAATTTGATAAAATTATATTCATTATTTGGTGGATATAATTATATAAAATTTTATCAAATTATATGTAATTTTATCCAATTTTTTGAAGAATTTAACCTTTATAAATATATAATTTTATATAATTTAATATAATTTTATCCAACTTTTTGAAGAATTTAACCTTTATATATAATTTTATAAAATTATATATAATTTAATATAATTTTATCAAATTATAAGTATATAATTATTAGGGATGAGATTTCCATGCAAATGCATTTTTTTTTTGTCGATTGTCTAAAAACGATATGGACCAATTATCTTTTCGAATCAAGAAATTTTCGTTAAAATGGCATCGATTTGTTTTTGCATATTTTGGTTTTAAATGCATATTTTGTACATATTTTCAATTTTTAAGTGCATATTTTTGCATATTTTGGCATAAATTAGCAAAAACACACATTAAAATTTGTTTGTTTCAAAAACAACTTTAAATTTTAAAAATTTATTTTGAAAAAAGAAAAAATATTATTTTTCTTTTTATTTTTTTTTTATATATATTCTTAATTTCTAAAAAAAAATCTTATATAAAGTTTTAAATGGTACTATTAAAACATATCGTTATTTTTTACTTTTTGAGAAGTTTTTCCTATGAAAACAAGATTTTTATTGCACACATTTTTTTTTAGGGCATATTTTTAGATTTTTTAGTGCATATTTTGAATTTTTTAGCGCATGAAAATCTCATCCCTAATAATTATATAAAAACTATTTTACTCGGGATCTTTTAAAAACATTGGTAAGACACAAAAATATTTTACAACGTATTTTTGTCACTCAAAAATATTTTTACACCAAAAAAAAAAAAAAGCACTCGGAAAAAATTTTACACTCAAAAAAAAATTTTAAACTCAAAAAAAAAATTTTGTAAATTATTTTTTTTTTTTCAAAAATTATTAAAAAAAAGGTTTTTTACACAAAATAAAATATTTCTAATCACAACTGTTATTTTTTTCACGTTAGAAAATTTACTATCACTTAAAAAGGCATTGTGGTGGGTATTCGTAGATTCGGCCGAGTCGAATTTAATTTTTCTACTTGTTTCTTTTTTTTTTGTAATTTTTGGATGTCAAGATTTGTATGCTTTGAAATTTTTTTTAGAAAATTTCCCTCTTTCTTCTTTTTAATTTTTTTTTTCTTTCTTTTTTTCTTCTTTTTTCTTTCTTTTCCCCTTTTTTTTGAAATTTGGTCTGGGGGGATTGCCCCTTCCCCTCACTTGTACCCGCGCATATCTTTAAGGATATTTGTGTCATTCTAATTAACAATTCATTTATACATGTCCGAATTTATTTTCGTGTTTATTTAGTTTCTTATTATTTTTTCTATAATTTATTAACATTATTAACTTTTTTTTACTCTGTTGAGCATTCATAAGTTGTAATTAAAATTGTCATTAAATTAATTTATCCATAACATTAATGATTTATTTATCAATTTACATAACATTTGTTTTTTTTTTTTTTTGTATACCCTCCAGTTGGTGGTAGAGAGCATATATAATAAGTTTGTCATAACGTTTGTAACACTTCGAAATTATAAAACAGCGCAGTGATACAAAATCTAACATTCCGAATCGGAATAAGATGAAACTAAAAGCAAATGAAAATTGACGTTTTCTATTAGAAAACACTCAAGGCTTTTTTTATAGTTTAGTGCTAGATTTTTTGTGAATTTCGCTGCAATCGTTCCAGTACTTACTGAATGGTCGAATTATTAAAAATAAACCACTGCGCCCCGTTGCGTATGATTGTTATTTACAGGCAATTAGAAAATTAAGTATACACCTCTTATACATTTTTCAAGTAATTATAAAAATTAATTTAATTTTAAAAAATTAATTTTCTAAAATCTAGCAAAAGATCATCTGAAATTTGAAAAGTTAAAAAATAAATCAACTAAAACTCTAAAAATATCAAAAAATTATCCCTTGGAAAAAAATTTATTTGCCAAAATAGTGCATCATATCAGTCGTTTTAAATCTGCTAATCGGGGGATTTTTGTTTACATACTTGTTTATTCGATATATTTTTTTTCCTTTACAATTTGAATCTAATGCATTTTAATAGATTTTGTAAAATGTTTGGTATGAAGTCATATTTATTATTATGTGCCTTAAAACTATGAATAAGTTTTATATTTTTCTCTCGCTATTTCTCGTAGCAGCGTCGTATTTAAAAAAGTCTTTATTTAGTTTATTATTTATATTGATTTGTACAACATTTGTTAATTGCTATAATAGTAGTAAGATATAAATTGTACTCATTTATTTTATATACATTTAAGATTAATATTTTTTTTATCTTAAAAACAATTAGCTACTGATACTGTTTATTTAAATAAAACAAGCATGGTAACAGTGTTTTAAAATAGGCGAAAATTTGGTGAAAAATTTGAGATTAACTATTTGGAAATATAAAAAGGACAAAAAAAAATCAAAATTTACCCAATATCCAGGACTACCCAGCAAAACTTAGATTACCAAATAAGGTATAAAATAAGGTATAGGATCTCTTATTTTATACATTGCAGCATTGATGATTTTAACAGGCGATGAGACTCAAAGTAATGCATCCACATTATCACAAAGAATACCAGTAAGGTATAAAATAAGTCATACACTCAAAATAATAACTCTGTTAAATACTCTGTAAAATGACTGTAATCTCAATTCGACAGATATTTGACAAAGTTATCTGTCGAAATACAGATTTTATGAAAGTTCTTTGTATTTTCTTGTGACCGAAAAACAAAATTTTGTAAAGTTGGAGTTGCTCATTAAAAACTTGTAATTTTTACAAAAATAAAAAAGTAAATTTACAATTTGAAAGCATTAAAGCTGGAAATTTAACAATATTTTAATTTTAATTAATTTAATTTTTATTAATGTTTTTGAAGCAGAGAAGTTTTAGTCATAAAATATATTTAACTAAAACTTTGCAAATTTACAGAGTTTTTTTTTGTAAAATTTTGAACTCATAAAATGCATTTAACTAAAACTCTGTTAATTTACGGAGTTTTTTTGGTAAAATTTTTTTCGATTTCATCAATATTTTACAGATAATTCTGTAAATTTACAGTTTTTTTTTGATCGAAATCATTTTACAGAGTTTTCTTCGTAAAATAACAAAAAATCTTGCTGGTTGGAAATCTATGGTATTTTCTGCTGGCTCAGCAGAGTATCTCTGTAATTTAACAAAGTGATTATTTTGAGTGTAAATTTATAACGAAGAATACGAGTAAGGTGTAAAATATATGATATTTTATAGGTTACGAGAAATGAAAAAATATAGCATACCAGAAGATAATATATAAGGTGTTACGAGTAGTGAAAAAGTAATTTTGTATTAAATTTACTCACGTGATTGTAAGTGAGTGTAAGTAGATAAAATATGCTCGTGAGTGTGTGTCGTTAGAAATTTCCTGTCGTGAGCCCATCTCTAGTTTAAACTTATGCATTTTTTTATAAAATAATTATTTTTTATGTTATTGAAATGCATTATGCATCCAATTATAAATAATGCATTATTTCAAACTTTCAAATAATACATAATGTAACCAAATATAACTCATCCATGAGTTATATGAGAATGTTTAGAAATAACAAATATGAAATACATTTTTTTCCAATAATCATGCATTACATAGCAAATTATTAGTAATGCATTATTTTTCACTTGAAAATAATACGTTGTGGAACAAATGTTTGGTTAGACATCATAAAATAATGCTACAAATAAGTTATATGCATTACCTGGTAATGTGTTATATAATCACTACCCATTACCAAAGTTTTGCTGGGTAATTACCAATACGATTTTAATTTATTAATTTTTTTTTGATTTAGAGATTTTTTTTCGAATATTTAAAAAGTACTTTTTGGAAATAGCATCATAATAGAGCAAAAAGGGTGTGTACTAGGGTTGCTCGTTTTTGGGCTTTTCTCTCGAAGGGCGCCTTGGGTTAAAATTGTCTGATTTGGCTCAACTTAATTTTAAGTGAAAGTGTTTATCTAGCTCTATGAAATATATATAATGGAGAAAAGTTTTGAGATTTTTTTTTAATTCTTCAACGTAGGAAAAATCGTAATTTTTAGAAACTTGTTGACAAATTTTAAATGGCGACATCTTGGAAACTGCTTTACCAACCTTAGAAATTGTTTGATATTTGTATTCAGCATGCCAAAATTAATACAAACAAGTAGGAAAGTTAAATTTTACTTTGCCGAATCTATGAATACCCTCCACAATGCCATTTTTAAAGGACAGTACATTTTTTAACGTGAAAAAAATTAACAATTTTGATTAGAAATATTTTATTTTGAGTAAGAAACTCTTTTTTTGTCATTTAAAAAAAAAAAAATGCTATTTTTTTCGAGTGTACATTTTTTCGAGTGTAATGTTTTTTACTGTAAAAATATTTTTGAGTGAATGCACGTACGTATGTACACAAAATATTGTAATTTTTGTAAAAAAAAAAAATAATTTTTTTTGAGTGTAAAATTTTTTTGGAGTGTAAAATTTTTTTTGAGTGTAAAATTTTTTTCGAGTGTAATTTTTAAGTTGCCAATGCTTTTAAAACCAAACAAGTTTTAAAAGCATTGCTTTAAAACTAAACTAGTTTGAAAAGCATTGCTTAGTTACCACCAATGCCTTTAAAACTTGTTTACCACGTGGCATTTAAGATGAACCCAATCTGAAATTCGGGATTTTGCTTATAACTTTTGAACCACTGGACCAATTGAGCTGAAATTCAATACCAAATAGACCTGGGGAACACCAAAGATACATGCTACGTTTCAGCAGTCTCATTATTGTCTTTCGAAAGTTATCGTATTTTTTATCTCGTAAATTCGCGAAAAACCCTTGCCAAAATTAACTCTTTTGCTCATAACTTTTGAACCACTGGACCGATTTGGCTGGATTGCAATACCAATCTGACCAGGTAAATGACCAACATATATGCTAAACTTCAGTAGCCTCTGTAAAGTCTTTCAAAAGTTAGCGTGTTTTCTACGGACGGACAGACAGACGGACGGACATCGCTAAATCGACTTAAAATCGATCGAGTATCATGAATATATATACTTTATGGGGTCGTAGACCAATATTTCGATGTGTTACAAATGGAATGCCAAACTTATATACATATACCCTCTATCACTAGAGTGGAGGGTATAAAAAGAATGTGGTGCCAAAATCTCGAATTATTTTTACTGGGAAAGTTCGAAAGTTTTTAATTTTATTTCTTAAAAATAATAGTTTTTGTATTTTCGTGTTAAAATGTAAATTTCTAAAGATTTTTTTAAATCAACTCAAATTATTTAAAAAAATTCGATTAATCGATAATCGCGATTAACGGAAATTTTTTTAATCGTAATCGCGATTATGAAATATCTCGATTATTTGCAAACTCTAGTTTACATGGACAGACAGACAGACGGACGGACAGACGGACATTGCTAAATCGACTCAAAAAGTCGATCGGTATACTTAAGGGTGGGTCTAGGACCACCACAGTGTGGTGTAGGGTATAAAAACCAATGCATTTAAAAGGAAAATGACAAGAAAACAAAACAATGTTATCTATTCTACTATCTAAAAGAGTCCGCCTTGAGATAATCGTTCGCAATTTGGGTTTCACAGTTTTCACTAATCGTACCTTTGTTCCTTCTTTACTCTTTGGGATAGACAAACATCTAAAATTAAAAAAAAAAAACAAGTAGAAAAGTTAAATTCGACTTGGCCGAATCTATGAATACCCTCCACAATGCCCTGTTTAAGTGATAGTAAATTTTCCCAAGTGAAAAAAATAACATTTTTGATTAAAAATATTTTATTTTGTGTAAAAAAACTTTTTTTTAAATAATTTTTGAAAAAAAAAAAATAATTTACTAAATTTTTTTTGAGTGTAAAATTTTTTTGAGTGTATTTTTTTTAGTGTAAACATATTTTTGAGTTACAAAAATAGATTGTAAAATATTTTTGTGATTTACCAATGTTTTTAAAACATGTTTAACGGGTTTTCATCACGTGAATTTAAGGTGAAGCTAATCTGAAATTCACGGTTTTGCTAATAACTTTGGAACCCCTGGACCGATTTGACTGAAATTCAGTACGAACCAAGCCAGGGGAACGACATATATGCCAAGCTTCAGCATCATCAGAATTGGCTTTTGAAAGTTAGCGTGTTTTTTATATTGAAAATTGACGAAAAACCCTTGCTGAAATTCAGTCTTTTGCTCATACCTTTTGAACCACTGGACCGATTTCGCTGCATTGCAATACCAACCTGACCAGGTAAATGCCCAAAACATATGACTTTGGATTATCTCACAAAGCTTGTTGTTTTCTAATATTTTTCCGGTACATTATAATTCAATTATTTTTCTGTTTTTATGGCCTCAAAATCCATTAAACTGGATTAAAGCTTAGTGTTTAATTAAGTTCATCCGTTGTTCCTAAGCTTTTTTTATGTTTTTGTAATATATTTTGCTCCACTATTCATCTTGTTGTTTTTATTGTATGCAGTGTTCGAAAAAAAACAGTACGTTATTTAACGTTCCGTTCCAAGAACACATTCACTAAAAAGTTTTTTAAGTGGTTGTGAAGGTGTTCGCAAACAGAATTCCGAACGTTATGCCTGTGAGTTGAAGAACAGAAACTTTACGATAACGTACCGAACTAGGTTAGAAACAAAATAAAGTTCTTTTAGTGTTCTGTTTGCGAACTTTTGAGACATTTTTTTTTTTAAATTTAAAATGGCGATATCTTGAAAACTAAGCAAGATAGAGCAAAACGGAGCACATTTTTGGTTCTTGGGATCTCCATAGTATCGCTAGGCCTCTACACATGGGTGGACCCCATTGGGTCCATATTTTGAATCTAAAAAAGTTAGCATTCCGGAAAATTTAAAAATGCACATATCTCGCTAAATACTGCCGACACGACATAAAGTCTAAAAGCGGTCATGTACTACGAGACAAGATCCACAAAAATGCTTTTAAACTTTTCATCGTGTCGGCAGTATTTAGCGAGATATGCGCATTTTTAAATTTCCCGGAATGCTAACTTTTTTAGATTCAAAATAAGGACCCAATGGGGTCTACCCATGTGTAGAGGCGTAGCGATACTATGGAGATCCCAAGAACCAAAAATGTGCTCCGTTTTGCTCTATCTTGCTTAGTTTTCAAGATATCGCCATTTTAAATTTAAAAAATGTTTCAAAAGTTCGCAAACAGAACACTAAAAGAACTTTATTTTGTTTCTAACCTAGTTCGGTACGTTATCGTAAAGTTTCTGTTCTTCACCTCGCAGGCATAACGTTCGGAATTCTGTTTGCGAACACCTTCACAACCACTAAAAAACTTTTTAGTGAATGTGTTCTTGGAACGGTACGTTTCGATAACGTACGGTCGCTCCATAGTTCCGTACAGAACACTAACGTACCGTACGTTAGAGTTTTTTTTCGAACCCTGATTGTATGTATTTAGTTCAATTTTTATTACTATTATTTTTTTTTAATTCATTGAATAAAATCAAGAGCAATTAATAGTAATTGTGGACTGCTTTATAGAATAAATAACAAAAAAAAAAAATAATAATAATTAAAAACTGTTAAACTGAGTTTAAAAGATCCCAACTTGGCTCCAATATATTTGCTACAATTATACAGAAATACAGACAATCGTACATGAATAGTTTAAGCAAGGAGAATTAAGATGAAAGGAGTTGGAAAACTCAATGGACTATGTCATTCACAAGAAATTGAAAAAAAAATTGACAAGAAATTAAAAAAAAGATTATCAGAAGTGGAACAGTCAAGGGTCGCCAGTAGGCTAGTTGATAGCGTGTTAGCCTGCTAGCCTATAACCTAGTGGTTGTGTGTTCGATTCCTACCAGAACCCTTCGTTGTTTTCGCTACATCAAGAAGACGGTCATTGTTACCAGTTCTCGGTTAGGTTAGTTAAAAAAAAGTTTTTTGCAAAAAAAAAAAATTTTGGAAAAAAAAATTTTTTGGTGAAAATAAAAATTTGGTGGTTTTTTTTTTGTAAAAAAATATGTTTGTACTTGTTTAAATATCAATTGGTGATAAATTCTGTTTACATGTGTCAACCAGCAGCTGAATTAAAGCATTTTGTATTTTGAGGTTATGCTGAATGTACCAAAATTTTTGAGGTGTCCTTACATTTTCGTTCATAACTTTTGAACCGCTAAACCGATTTCGCTCAAATGCAATACCGAACTGCTTAGGGCAGCAACAAGTTAAATTGCTATGTCTTATGACCTAATTTTGTAAAACGAAATTTTTGTCAAAATTTCAATACAATTTGTTGTTTTAACAAAAACAAATTACACAGAAATTTTGACAACGCGGCGCGTTGCGTTTTACAAAATTAGGTGGTTAGTCATATCTATTTAATACTTTGGCCGTGATCACCATTTTCACAGACGGACAGCCAGACGGACATCGGTAAAATGTCTTAAAATCTATCACTGATAAATAATAATATATGGGGCATTCCATGTCAAATCGGACACTTTAAATAATATTTTTTTTGTGATTTTCCCAATTTGATGACAGTTTTTAGTACCCTTCGAAAACTTCTTCGTGGTAAATTTTCAAATTTTTTTGATGATCCGTTCAAAAGATATCGAATTTTTAAAAATTGGTAGTTTGTTCCTTTACTCAAACTTCTTTTACTCATAATTTCTTCAATAATGGCCCAAATTGCAATTTTTTCAAAATTTTTGTGTTTACGTAATTTAAAAAAAAAATCCAAAAAAATTCTAAAAAGTGCTCTATTATGCGATTTTTAAGTTTTAAAATTTAAATCGCATTTTTAAAATGTATGTACTCTTTGATTTTTTTAAAAAAATTTTGTGTAAAACTTCTATCGATTCTACAAATTTTTTGCCCAGTAGGATCGTGGGATAACCATTATTACTATTTTTTTAAATTTTTTGAAAAAATTTTATTGTAATTTTCCAATCATAAAATCATTTCTACTGCTCCAATGGTGCGTCATAAAGGGGTCATTTCCAAGACAGACCCCCATAAATTTTAACGTCTTAACATTTCTTTGGAACAAACTAATACCCTATCTCCAATTTCTAAGGGGGCTCCCACACAAAACGACATTTTTTAAAATTTGCTCCAACCGCTCTAACTGCCCTAATATTGCCCTTAGAGCAACAAAATGTATGACCGACCCACAATATTTTTTTAGTCAAAACATTTTCTCTGAACACACCTATCCTCTATCTTTAACTGTTAAGGCGGTCCCCATACAATTTTTTTTATTTTTTGTAAATTTGTTTTATTTAATCAGCTTCTACCGGGCCAATGGTGTGTCCGAGAGGGGTCATTCCTGAGACCGACCCCCATTATTTTCACATTCCAATTTTTTTTTTTTAAACACACTTAAGCCCTATATCCACTGCCTAAGTAGGCTCCCATAAAAATAACAGTTGGAGCAAATTTTATAAAAATGTAATTTTGAATGGAAGCCTACTAAGGGAGTGAAGATAGGGCGTAGGTATGTTTTAAAAAAATGTTGTAGGGTAAAAATAAATGACCCCTCTCGGACGCACCATTGGACAAAAAATAAAAAAAAATTATGGGGACTGCCTTAACAGTTAAAGATAGAGGGTAGGTGTGATCAGAGAAAATGTTTGGATTAAAAAAATATTGTGGGTCGGTCATACATTTGATTGCTCTAAGGGCAGTTAGAGCGGTTGGAGCAAATTTAAAAAATTGTCATTTTGTTATTAGTTTGCTCCGAAGAAATGTTTAGACGTACAAATTAATGGGGGTCGGTCTTGAAATGACCTCTCTATGACGCACCATTGGAGCAGTAGAAATAATTTTAAGATTGGAAAATTACAATAAAATTTGTTCAAACAATTAAAAAAAAATTGTTTTGCCTACTGAGCAAAACATTTGTAGAATCGATAGAAGTTTTACAGAAAAAAATTTCGAAAAAATCAAAGAGTACATTCATTTTTAAAAATGAGATTTAAATTTTAAAACTTAAAAATCGCATACAAGTGGACTTTTAAGATTTTTTTTTTATTTTTTTTACGTAAAAAGTACGTAAAAAAACAAAAATTTGAAAAAAAAATTTGCAATTTGGACCATTATTGAAGAAGTTATTAGTAAAAGAAGTTTGAGTATGGGAACAAACTACCAATTTTTAAAAATTCGATATCTTTTGAACGGGTCATCAAAAAATCTGAAAATTTACCACGAAGGAGTTTTCGAAGAGTACTAAAAACTCTAAACAAATTGGGAAAATCTAAAAAAAAAAAAATTCAAAGTGTCCGATTTGACATGGAATGTCCCATATACATTAAGGGTTACTAGACCGATATTTCGATGAGTTACAAAAGGAATGACAAACTTATAAATACCCTAACTATAAGTGGAGGGCATAAAAAAATAGTACCATAGAGTTTGACAAAGTACTTTTTTGGTAAAGATCCAGTACTATTTTGAAATTCAGATTCATAAATGCAGATCTGCCCAGTCGGCAAAAAAAATCACACCAGACATACTGCTGACTCTCCCTTTGTAAAATTGCTGACATCTTCATACAATTTTTCAAAATGTCATCAATGACATGTCAGCAGTTGGTCAGCGGTTGTTTAAACGAATTGTTAGTGGCCACCGATACTAGTGGACACTGCTGACCAACTGCTGACATGTCATTGATGACATTTTAAAAAATTGTATGAAGATGTCACCGATTTCATAAAGGAAGAGTCAGCAGTGTGTCAGGTGTGATTTTATTTTACTAACTGGGTGGCGATAATATATTTTTATGCAGAGGTGGGTATTTATACCTTTTCAATGTCAATACCCGTTACGTTATGAGTATGTTTTGATCTATGGCCTCATCCATTTGGGAAGGTCGGACATTTTTCATCACCCCTCTTATTATTATACTCCTAAGTTCATTTTATAAAATACAGTTTATTTTTTTTTTTACAATAAAACTACGATAGACAATCGTAAATTATAAATTTTCTCATTAATTTATTATTTCACAATAATAATTAATAATAATAAAACTTAAACTGGAGAAATAAATAAACTATAACAGTTTTTGTGTAAATTATAAAAAAATTTAAATAAGACTATAAATTAAAAAAAAAAAAAAATATTTTTAAACATGATTGTAACTAAATTAGAGAATGACTTCATTTAGCTCTATGCTTTTTTAAATAAAACGTGTGAAATAACTTTTTAAGAAGACCGAACCGACCACCCAATTTGTAACAAATTAATAGAAATTTTTATGTAAAAATTTTGTCGGCAATTAAACAAGTTTTAACTTTAACCTTGTGGGCATGTAAATTAAGTTTTTTTTTTTTTAATAATAATCTAATAAAGTATTTTGTTACAAAAATATTTTAGGTGATTAATATAGTTTTTTAATGCTAAATTATGTGAAATTTTTTAAATACAAGAACAAATGGAAGACCCGTGAAAAATTATATAAATCAAAGCAGATATTTTCCTATATCGTCAACTAAAATGTAAAAGGCCGTATCTAATAAAAAATCGGAAATCGACTTTTTGCTTGATTACACCGTCCGACAAAAATGACGGAGATCCTGTTTCCTTTTAAAAGGACTTCAAATTTTTCGAGGATTAAATTTTATAAAATATTTTTTTAATATTTGTACTTGTCCTATGATGCCACTATTGACAGAAAATTAAAGAGGAGGATCTCCCCTTAGTTTCCTATTTTATTATATTTGGGGCATTCCATGTCAAATCGGACACTTTTAAAATTTTTTTTAGATTTTCCCAATTTATTTACAGTGTGAGGGTTGGAGGGTAAAAATAAATGGGGGTCGGTCTCACTAATGACCGCTCTCGGAAGCACCATTGGACCGGTAGAAGCTGATTAAATAAAACAAATTTACAAAAAATAAAAAAAATGTATGGGGACCGCCTTAATAGTAAAAGATAGGGGGTAGGTGTATTCAGAGAAAATGTTTGGAATAAAAAAATATTGTGGATCGGTCATATATTTTATTGCTCTAAGGGCACTCTTAGGGCAGTTAGAGCGGTTGGAGCAAATTTTAAAAAATGTCATTTTGTGTGGGAGCCCCCTTAGAAATTAGAGATAGGGTATTAGTTTGGGGGTCGGTCTTTTAAATGACCCCTCTATGACGCACCATTGGAGCCAGCGACGTATCCAGGAATTTGAAAAGGGGGGGGCCCAACTCGAAATTTTTTTTTTTATCACAACATAATAATACAATTTTCTAGGATTACCCCCCCCCCTGTCCAAAAAAAATTCTAGAAATTACTGCATTTTTCTATACACTAAAAAAAAAAAACTGTAATGTTAGCAAAAAAAAGCTTGTAAACCTACAAGAAAATTTGCTGATTTTGAACCCACAATTTTTTGGTAAAGTTAGTAAAAATGTTTTGCCAAAAATAGTTAACTGAAATTTTTTATTTCGACTTAGTTCATACAGATTTGAGGACCCCATTGGGTTCGGACGCGATAGGTCCAGACCCCGATGGGCCTAGACCTAGTTCGGTTTCTTAAAAATCGTCATAGTTTTTGATCCAAAATTTTTATCAGTTTCGCTCTATCTTGCTTAGTTTTTGAGATACGTGATTTGAGGGGACCACTGGGGTTTTGGGAATTAAAATACTCGATAACTTCAAAAATATTAGAGCTTTTGGTTTTTTTCTACGTGTTGAGAGCTACAAAAATGCTTTTGGACTTTTTATCGTGTCGGCAATATTTACCGAGATATGAGCATTTTAAAATTTTCGGGAATGCTAACTTTTTTGGATCCAAAGTTATGACCCATTAGGGCCCACACATGTGAAGAGGACCGGCGATAATAAGGAAAGCTCGAGAACCAAAAATGGCCACCGTTTTGCTCTATCTGGCTTAGTTTCCGAGATAGCGCCATTTTAAGTTTTCTTAAAAAAAAATGTTACAATCTATTTTTGCTAATATTAGCAAAAAAGCTTGTAAAAATTTGGTCAACTCAATTTTAAATTTAGCAAAAAAAATTAGTTCAAATTTTGTTTAAAATTGCTAATGCGATAAATAAAGTTTACAAGATATTTTTGCTAACAAGCTAATCTCAACTAAAAATTTGCTAAAGGTTAGCTTACTAGCATTAGCAAAAAAAAATAGTAAATCTACTAATGTATTATTTTGAGTGTACTAACAACATAAAAAATGCCTCAGAATTTGTAAATTTTTCTAGAGAAGAATGACTCAGACTCTATTTTTAAACTTCAAAACTTGACACATCTCAGAATCTGAGAACATTTTTATAAAAAAAAATGTCTTAGAATTTGAGAACTTTGCTATAGAAAATATTCTGAAAATATTTTATACAAAAAATTTTTCAAAATCTTTGAAACTTTCTATAGCAAAAATGTCTTTCAATCTGCCATTTTTTTTTTGTGAAAAATGTCTGATAAATTCTTAGATTCTGAGGTATTTTTTCCAATAAAAACAGTTCTTAGAAGCAATATGTAACCTAAAAGTAAAAAGGTTTTAAATAGGTATTTGTGATAAATTTCAAAATTAAATTATATGAACCAGATAGATTTAGCCCTCCTGATTCCAAATTATCTTACCAAATATTTCAATATTTTAACATTTTTCTGATATTGGGGTTTGAAAATTTGAAACTGCTAATTTAGGCGTGGGTCTACTGTTAGAGCCATTATAAAGGACCAGATTCCAAATTTGCCATTTAAATATTTGTAGAACATTTCGCATTTGCGCTTTTTACGGCTCTACTGTTACATATTATTGCCTTGGCGCAACATTTAAGGACTGATTTTTTATAAAATGGAAATCTAGATTCCAAATACGTCCTTAGTCATTATTAAATTTTCAAAACTGCGGTTTTTCAATTCAAACCCGATTTTTGAAAAAAGTGCTAGATTGAAAATTAAAAATTAATATGAAAATTTTTATTTAGAAAAAAATGTTCAGTATCTTAGAATTTTTTATAGAAATAATATCTCAGAATCTGAGACTTTTAATGTAGAAAAGTGACTTAGATCCTTAGAGTTTGCATTTTGTTTTATGGAAAACTGTTTTCATGATCCTGATGCATAATTTTCATTAAATAAAACCAATATAATGTGTTTTCGATACTTATTTTACAGATATTTCGATATAAATGACTTTTTAAAAACGAAAATTTACTCAGTTTTTATAAAAAAATATGTAAAACTTTTCTTTAAAAACCAAAATATTTACAATACTACAAAAAACTTATGTTTTTTACTTGTATCATATGTTGAAGTGTTTACATTTTTTAAAATTTTCCAATCCAAAAGGGGGGGGCCCGGGCCCCCTGGGCCCCCTGAATACGTCCATGATTGGAGCAGTAGAAATGGTTTTAAGATTGGAAAATTGCAATAAATTTTTTTTAAAAAATTAAAAAAATAATAATCGTTATCCCACGATCCTCCTGGGCAAAAAAGTTGTAGAATCGATAGAAGTTTTACACAAAAAAATCAAAGATTAATTAAATTTTCAAAAATGAGATTTAAATTTGAAAACTTAAAAATCGCATACTAGAGCACTTTTAAGATTTTTTTTAAGAAGTATGTAAAAAAACAAAAATTCTAAAAAAAAAAATTGCAATTTGGACCCCCGAGTAAAAATAATCATACATAACAATATATAACTTGATGCAAACTTAATAAATCATATATGATTATACATCGCGTGAGATATTTTCTAAATTTTTTAAATGCAGTCATATGTAGTTATTAGAGTTCGTTTGGTGACTATGTCACTTCATCTGTTTATCGAATATCATCATTTTTTTAAAGGATTTAGGGGAGCTAAAAAGAATGCCGGTATTTTTTTGGAAAAATTATCACTCCTTGGGGTGGTTCAAAGCATTTGAAAACGCGGATTTTGAGCTGATTTTTCTGCAGAGAAAAAACGGCTGAATATATTGCAAATCTGATTTCACCAGTCGATTCTACAGCAAAAATTAATACAAGAGCAGTTTTTTGAACTCTTAAAAAAAGTTCCAATAACTCACAGCAGGGGGCGGAAAAATCGATTTAAAAAAAAAAAAAAATTAAATTATTTTTTTAATCGGGCTCGATGAAGAGGCAATTTTTGCTAAGAAAATTGGTACAAAAAGCACCTTTCTATCACAACTCATTAAAAAGTTATAAGGCTTCAAAGTTGTTTTTCTAATGGCAAAATTATAAAACACTGACCGAAATTTGAAATTTTTTGGGATGGATCAGCGGTCTGGACACTCGTTTTCGATTTTCCTCTTAATGCTGATTCCAAATCTGTTTTCCAAAATGTTCCGTAACGTCAGGTTTTTGAGATAATTGCGGTCAAAGTTCACAAAAAACGCATTTTTGTGCATTATTGAGAGCATTTTTTTGTGATGTTATTGGATGATATTCTGGGATCATAAAACTTGTTTTCCATTAACATTTTGATGCTGATTCTGAATCTAGTTTCCAAATTTTTCTATCACGTCATGTTTTCGAGAAAACTGAGATCAAAGTTCTCAAAAAACGTGTTTTTCTCCATTTTTGAGAGCTTATAACTTTTTAACGGGTTGTGATAGAACGGAAAATTTGGTATCATTTTGTTAAGCTGAAAATGCCCTTTAATTGTGCATATATAAAAAATTGATTTAAAAAGAAAATGGAAAAACCTTATATTTCCGCCCTTTGTGGTGGGTTTTTGGAACCTTTTCAAGAGTTTGAAAAACGTCCACTGTATTATTTTTTGATGTAGAATCGACTGGTGAAATCAGATTTGCGATATTTTCAGCCGTTTTTGCTCTGCAGAAAAATCAGCTCAAAATTCGCGTTTTCAGATGCGTTGAACCACCCCAAGGAGCGAATTTTTTTCCAAAAAAATACCGCCATTCTTTTTAGTTCCCCTAAATCCTTCAAAAAAATGATGATATCCGCAAATCAAATTATCAAAATTAAGTCTAGTAGTTATATATAATTTAATCATGATTCGGATTAAAAGGTGTACGGTTGATATAATTATATAAAATTATATGAGGCTCAATACAAAATATGATTTTCTGTATACCCGAGTAAAAATGTTTAGATATATTTTTATATATCACGTCTTATCCGAGATTTAAAAGATCTTACTCGGATCAGTACTGATCGGAAATTTGAAAGATCAGTACTGATCCGAAAAATGGATCGCTAAGATTAGATAAGTTTTAATCGGGCGGATACAATGTTATCCGAAAAATGGGTTTATATAATTAGATAAACCCATTTTTCGGATGAAATTGTATCCGTCCGATTAAAACTGATCTAATCTTAGCGATCCATTTTTCGGATCAGTACTGATCCTTTACATTTTTACTTGGGTAATTTAACATAAAATTATATAGTATATATAGCTTATTCTGTTCCATATAAAACTATATATGTTTCCAACTTACCAAAAATTTTTTAGGCAAAGTATAAGAAACTTTTAAAAATGTTCCTAAACATTTCCTTGTTAGGGTTATGATATCACCTATCTGGTTCGAAGCGTACCCAAACATTTTTTTGTTTTAGAAAATTATATGTTTGGTGAATGTATCGTTGACCTGTGGTGTATCTCAACCCAAACCACAAAACACCAGGATTTTATAAGTTTTTATGCAATTAGATCTAATTAGATCCACCAATATATGGCAATGTCTGGTCAAAACTCGGATGAAATCAAATCATATTTTATACAAGTTGATCCTTTTTAATGCAAAAACATCCACCATTATTCGGATCAAATTGCGTATAAATATATATTGTGTTACATCTATCTATCTATATATATAAAAATGGATGTGTGTATGTATGTATGTGTGTATGTATGTTCCGTATGGACTCGAAAACGGCTGGACCGATCTTGATGAAATTTTCAGGGAATATTCAGAATAGCCTGGGGAGTAACACTGTGCGGTCAGATTTTTGATTTTCTGTGGGTGGGCGGAGGGGCGTGGCAAAATCAAATTTTTACATTCCACCACTAATGACATCTATATATAAACAAAACGGATGGATCGATTTTGATGAAATTTAAACAAACGACAGTACTAACTGAGTACTACCTATGTGTCAAAATAGAAGGAGAAAGGGGCTTTAAATGCCACGCCCCTTTGTATTGAACTGAAAATGTTTCTGCATGATTTGCAATAATGCAAAAACGGCTATATGTGTGTTCCATATGGACGCGAAAACGGCTGGACCGATCTTGGGAATATTCAGAATAGCCTGAGGAGTAAGACTGTGCGGTCAGAATATTTGATTCTCAGTCTGTGGGCGGAGGGGCGTGGCAAATTCGAATTTTTACATTGCACCACTAATGACATCTGTATATAAAAAAGGAATAAACCGATTTTGATGAAATTTAAACCAAAGATAGTAATAATCGAGTTCTAACTATGTGCCAAATTAGAACGTTATCGATCAAAGGGGCGTAGAATGCCACGCCTCTTTGTATTGAATTGAAAATATTTCTGGAAAAACGGCTGATACGATTTGAATTAAATTTTTAGCACTGATAGTACCAACGGAGTGCGGAACTATAGGTCATGTTACACTACGATCGCAATTACTCAAAAACAGTAGAACCGATTCTCTTGGCGTTGTTAATCAAGATAGTGCTAATCAATTGCATATGTTGGCCATATAAGATTATAACTGTAAAACGGCGCGAAAACAATGAATTTAATTTATAGGGGGCATCCCCTGAGCGTTAGTCAAACAAACAAATAAAAATATATTCCTGCCACTTCCGCAATCAAGCAAAAACGACAAAGCCAATCCTAATGAAATTTCCTGCACAAATAGTGCTAAAAGAGGGTGGAACTACAGGACATATAAGAACACGATTCGACAACGAGGCGTAAGTTTCCTCGCCTCTTTATGCTATACTCAAAGTTATTTTATCTTTTACTACTGATAGTACTAACCGAGCTGGAACTGCTTATAGTTCATGTTAGAGCGCGATTCGGCAAAGGGGTAAAAAATGCCACTCCCTTTTTTTGATTTAATAAAAGTTATTTCTTCCGCAATCACACAAAAATGGCTAAACCGATTTCATGGAAATTTGCAGCATAGATAGTACTTACTGAGGACGCAACTTGGAACTTTAGCTATATTAAAGCCGCGATTCGATAAGAATGCGTAATATGACACACCCCTTTGTACTATAATCAACGTTACGTCTATCTGTTCTCTATAGATTTCTCTATAGATAGTGCTAACCGAAGGTGGAACTAAAAGCTACTTCTGGATCCAGTCCCGTGCTTTAGTTTTGTCCGACACTGTATATTAAGATCGAGATGCAATAAAAAACAGAATCGATGTTTTTTTTGGGCCAGCAACGCGGACCGGGTCAGGTAGTATCTTTATACATTGCATCATATAAAAATTTTTACTCGGGCCATTATTGAAGAAGTTATGAGTAAAAGAAGTTTGAGTAAAAGAGTAAACTACCAATTTTTAAATAATCGATATCTTTTAAACCGGTCATCAAAAAAATATGAAAAGGAGTTTTCGAAGGGTATAAAAACTGTCAGCAAATTGGGAAAATCTAAAAAAAATATTCAAAGTGTCCGATTTGACAATTTATGATCCTCGATCGATTTTAAGACGATCTAGCGATGTCCGTCCGTCCGTCTGTCTGTCTTTTGAAAACACGCTAACTTTTGCAAGACTTTACGGAGGCTCCTGAAGTTTGGCATATGTGTTGGGTATTTACCTGGTCAGGTAGGTGTTGCAATCCAGCGAAATCGGTCCAGTGGTTTAAAAGTTATGAGGAAAAGACTGAATTTCGGCAAGGGTTTTTACATGAATTAACGACATAAAACACACGGTTACTTTCGAACGACAATTCTGAGAGCACTGAAGTGTGGCATATATATTTGTCGTTCCCCTGTCTCAGCCAAATCGGTCAAGTGGTTCAAAAGTTTTAGTCAAAACCCTGAATATCATATTGGTTTCACCTAAAACAAGCCACAAAATTACTTTACAGAGTATTGTTATCACTCAGAAATATTTTTACACTAAAAAAAACTTATACTCGAAAAAAATGTTACACTCAAAAAAAATTAGTAAATTATTTTTTTTTTCACAAAAATGACAAAAAAAACAGTTTTTTTAATCAAAATAAAATATTTCTATTCAAAATTTTTAATTTTTTTTACATTAAAAAATTTACTATCCTTTAAAAATGGCATTGTGGAGAATATTCTTAGATTCGGCCAAGTCGAATTTAACTTGTTGTTTTTTAACGTTTCGTTTTTTCGTTTTTCTTCTTAATTGTTAACAAATTACAAATTCCCAACCCTGTTTGTCACCTAGTGATCTATATTTGAATGTATGAATTTATTTTTAGACGTAATCGATTTAATATTAAAAAAAAAAAAGCATGTTTGTATATTTTTGTTAATACGAATTTTCGTTATCACTAGAAAGTAGTATTTATGTTGTACATTTATTTTTTTTAATTTTAATTGGTTTTTGTTGTTAAAACACCAAATGATAATGTTTTGTTTGTTTATTTCAGCAACAGGTAATAATTTTTAATATACTACACTAGAGTATTAATGTTATAATGACTTTGTCAAAGCGTATGTTACATATCGTTGGCTGGTCTTCAAAAAGGCCTATGTGCAGTTTTAAAAAAAAATCTCTAAAAGACTACGCGGGCGCGTTTATATGCGACATAGGACTACCATGGCATGGTTAAAAAAAAATATGAAAAAAATCTTGCACATATGCCTTCTTGAAGTCCAGTCAACGATATACTTTTTCCTGGATATCGATTTGGCAAAAGTGTATAATTAGCTGGAAAGGAGGTTAAAACACAAACAATTCTGTGTAGATCGGAGGTGATTTTTAATTTGTCTTAAATTAGTGATTTTTTTTTTATTTTCAAAATTTAAAAAAATATTTTTTTTTATACTCAAAATTAATAGTCTTCCGATTGGTTGGTCATAAATTTTTTATGATCCCAAAATAACACAACATATTTAGATTCATTATATTTTTACATTTTTATTTGAAAAATATTTTGTGTATAGTGATTAATTAAATATTGTTTAAACACCCTTACTTGATACACTGTGCAACAAGATTTTGTATTTAGGATGGGACCAACAAGCCAATGAAAGTATGCCAATAAAAGACCAAAACCCTTGAAGGGTTTTGAAAACTTAGCTCAAGTTATTTTTTATGGCCCAACGAATTTTTAAAATTTGAAACAAAGGAAGAATTTGAAAAAAAAAAATAAAAAACTTCAGTGGGCCATAAAAAAAGAACTCGAGCTAAGTTTTCAAAAGCCTTCGGAGGTTTTGGTCTTCTACTGGTATACATCCATTTTTTTTTTTTGTACCATTGAAGATACACTTGGTGACCCCAAATTTGTTGCACAGTGTTATTTGTATGATTATTATAAATGTCTATCCAACTGTCCTGGCCTGTCCAACAAATATAGTCATACATAATGACTGACATTGTTGACGTTAGAATTTTTGGTTTAAAAATATCATTAAAATAACTGCTACCAAGTATTAAGAAATATATTTTTAGTTTTAAAGCAGTTCCCAAACGTGTAGGAATCAAATTAAGGAAAAAAAAAACAAGTAAAAAGATTAAATTTAGCTTGATTGAATCCATGAATTTTCTCCACACACAGAAAAATTTTGAAACGAATTTCAATCAACAAAAACGCGGATTCAATCAAATTTTTGATTGAAATTCCTTCAATTAAAAAAATTTGTTATACCAATCATCAAATTGTAGGTGATTGATTGAAAATGTTTTCAATCAAACACTTTTTCGATTTTGATCAAAAATTTGATAATTTTTATACCCTCCACTTAGTGATAGAGGGTATATATAAGTTTGTCATTCCGTTTGTAACTCATCGAAATATCGGTCTGGGTCCCCATAAAGTATATATATTCATGATCCCCGATCGATTTTAAGACATTCTAGCGATGTCCGTCTGTCCGTCTGTCTGTGGAAATGGGGATCACGGTCAAAATATTACACGGAGATTACTGAAACTTAACATAGTTGTTGGAAATTCTCCTGAAAAGTTTGGTATTGCATTTGAGCAATATCGGTTCAGCGGTTCAAAAGTTATGAACGAAAATATAAGGACACCTCAAAAATTTTACTCAATTCAACATAACCTAAAAATACAAAATGCTTTAATTCGGCTGCTGGTTGACATATGTGAACATAATTGAACACCAAATGGTATTTCAACAAGTACGAACATATTTTTTGACAAAAAAAGAAAAAAATCGCGGATTTTTTTTTGCGGAAATTTTTTTTCCAAAAAATTTTTTTTTTCAAAAGCTATTTCCTTTTAAATAAGGTTTTTGCAATAATATTTTTGAAATTGTGGAGGGTATCACTACATTCGGCAAGGCCGAATTTAACTTTTTTACTTGTTTTTATTTAGAGCCAATCATAAGAATGATTGATTTAACAAATGAATTGTAAGCTTATGACAAAATTATCAAAAAATTGATCTATTTTGCTTTCCAATATGTTGCCAACAATAAAAAAAAGTAAACCCCGATTATTTTGTATATTTTTGAATTAATGTATTCAAATAAATTAAAGCGAAAAAAAATCTGGTATATTGAAAATTTTTATTCGACAGTTACTAAAAATAAAAAAAATAATTAATCAAAACATTGATTGACTCATTAAAACTTTGTTGATCAATAGATTTAATTGAAAATTTTTAGTCAATAATTTTTTGTGTGCAATGACAAATATTGAGTAAAATGCTTTTTTTATAATTTTTGTAAAAAATATATTTTTTAAATAAAAAGTTGTTTTTGAGGGTATTTTTTTAAGTAAATTTTTTTTTGTGACTTTAAAACTTATATTTTTGATGTAAATTTCTAAACTTCTTAATCCCCAAACTGATTTCGAGATTAAACAAATGGTATGAAAAACTTTGACATACCCTGGGCTACTAATTGTGGAGGATTTTAAAAACAAAAAGTTCTGAAAAATAAATAATTTTGAATCCATCCAAGTTCGTTAAGCTTAAATATAAATATTTTCACAAACAATGTTTAAGAACTACTGCCTTAAGATATCAGACATTTAATTATCAACAAGTAGTAAACGATTTTTTTTTTTATTTTTATACTTCATTTAGTTTTCGTTTTGTTTTTGTGGGTGACAAGGTAATTAAAAAACAAACAACTTAAGTTGACAATAACACCAATAACAATCGTCATAACGTATGCGGAATGAAATTGTTACAGATTTTGAAGAAAAAACAAAACTTAACAAGTAAAAAAGTTAAATTCGGTCTTGCCGAATGTAGTGATACCCTCCACAATTTTAAAAAGATTATTGCAAATTTTTTTTTTAAAAGGAAAATACTTTTGAAAAAAAAAAATTTTTTGACAAAAAAAATTTCCGCGAAAAAAAAAAATTTGGTTACAAAAAAAATCCGCGATTTTTTTTATTTTTTGTCAAAAAATATGTTCGTACTTGTTTAAATACCATTTGGTGTTCAATTATGTTCACATATGTCAACCAGCAGCCGAATTAAAGCATTTTGTATTTTTAGGTTATGTTGAATGTACTAAAAATGTAAGGACACTAAAATGTCCTTACATTTTCGTTTATAACTTTTGAACCCCTGAACCGATGTAGCTTAAATGCGATACCAAACTTCTCGGGAGAAACACGCTTACTTTCAAAAGGCCATTCTGTGGATGCTGAAGCTTGGCATATATATTTGTCGTTCCCCTGGCCTGGTTCATATTGAATTTCAGCCAAATCGGTTTAGTGGTTCGAAAGTGATTAGCAAAACCGTGAATTTCAAATAAGGTTCACCTTAAATTCACGTGTTGAAAGACCGTTAAACGTGTTTTAAACACATTGGTAAGTCACAAAAATATTTTACAATGAGTGACAAAAATATTTTAACACTAAAAAAATAAAATGCACTCGAAAAAAGTTTTACACTCAAAAAAAATTTTACACTCCAAAAAAAATTTAGTAAATTTTATTTTTTTTTTTTTCGAAAATTACATAAAAAAAAAGTTTTTTACACAAAATAAAATATTTCTAATCAAAAATGTTATTTTTTTCACTTTAGAAAATTTACTTAAAAAGGGCATTGTGGAGGGTATTCATAGATTCGGCCAAGTCGAATTTAACTTTTCTACACAGAAAATAATATCGTAATTTTTTTTTTAATTAAAAATGGATTTGATATTAAATTTAACTTCAATTAAACATTTTAATTGATTCAATTAATGTTTTAATTGAATTCTTATCTTTACTGAAAACAAAAATAAAATAAACAAACGAAACCGGTTTTGTATGCATTAGTGTTAGTAGCCAATGAAAAAATAAAAATGCAAAAAACAACAAAAAAACTTTTGAACTATTGTTTTGTATATTTTGGTGGTAGCAGCCACCAAAAAAATTTAGTTTCATTGTTTTCTTTAAGGCGAGTGGTCGTTGCGGATAAAGTGTTTTGCTAATGAAATGTGTACACTGTACAGTTGAAACAAAAAATATAATATGAGGCATTTGCCTTGTGTTTTGCACATTGAAATATAATACATTTTTTTTGTTTCAACTTTACTAAAGCGACAAAAATGCATGCAATAACAAGATTTAAAAATAAAAATGTTGTTTTAAATAGTTATTGATATTTTAAAATACTACTATAATGTTTCTATGCAAAACTATACCAACTGTTTATATTTAATAAAGAAAAAAATTTCTTAATAATTTAAAACAAAAAAATTCTATGTTTATTTATTTTAGGGCATTTTTTGAAGTTTAACTTTTAAAAATAAATTAAGCTTTGGTCTTTTTTCTATTAAACATTTTATGTCAATCAATAAATCTATATTATTGATTTTCAATTTTATATTAATTTTTTTTTTTTATTTAATAACAATTTTAATTGGTTTTCCATTTTATTTTCAATTAAAACTTTAATTGATTCAATTAACAATTTAATTAAGTTTTAAAACTATTTTCAAACAAAATGAGTAATTAATATGCGCATTTTCGTGATACGTCCGAAATCAATTAATTTTTTAATTGAATCAACGAATTTCGTAATTGAAATTCATTTTTATTTTTTTCTGTGTACTTGGTTTTTAATAATTTAGGATATTTGAAGATCCAGCACATCCGCATTAATTTTTTGCCAAATTTTTATTTTTGTAGCTGACCTTTTTGACCGCATTTAATCGCATAAATTGAAAATTACCTGTCATAATCATGATAACTTTAGGAAGCGCCACTCAGTCACTCTCAATATGTTTATTTCTATTGTTCGTACCCATAAGTGTAGTAGATGATGATAATAAGTTCATTTGCAAAGCAATTAGGTTGCATAAAAATACTTTTTATGATTGCTTCGCGAAAAAAAACAAAAAATAAATTTTATAATTTTCCTAAGAAACACTACTAATGGTTTTTGACTGTTAATATAAAAAGAGCACAGTGGGGCTAACAAAAACAAATTGACAACTGAAAAACAGATCGATTTTCGGCTGAAGATGAAAAAAAACATTCTAAAAAAAACTTTTTGGAAATTCCGATTTTAAGAGATCAAAATGGGTAAAAAAGGACAAAAAATATTTTTTCTCTTAGTAAAATACTATTCCGTATGCAATTATTGTGTCATATGTCCAGCAGCTATTTAATTAAAACATTTTGTAGATTTAGGTTATGTGGAATGTACCAAAATGTTCGAGGTTTTCTTACAATTCGTTAATAACTTTAAAACCGCTAAACCCATATCGCTATGCAATACCAAACTTATCGGGGCAACAAAAAGTAAATATGTTAAGTTTCAGTCATATCAGTGTAATAGTTTGGCTGTGATTGCAATTTCAACAGACGGAGTTATAAACTATTTTACAAGCTCTTACATGCCCTCTTGTAATGAGTGGGTGTAGATTATAAGGTTGCTTTGTATTTCCTTTTTCCTTTCGTACTTCAGATTTGCTCATAAATTTTACTTTTATTCTGCTAACTCTTGGCCCACTATTCTTTTTATACCATCGATTAAGTAATAGAAGGTATATATAAGTTTGTCATTCCGTTTGTAACTCATCGAAATATCGATCTGGGACCGATCAGTAATCGATTGTAAGGCCTTCTAGCGATGTCCATCTGTCTGTTGGAATGGCGATCACGGCTTAAATATTACACAGATATGAATAAAACTTAATATATTTACTTATTGTTTCCTTGAGCAGTTTGGTTTTGCATTTGAGCGATATTGGTTTAGCGGTTCAAAAGTTATGAAGGAAAATGTCAGGACATCTCGAAAATTTTGGTACATTTAACATAACCTAAAAATACAAAATGCTTTAATTCGGCTGCTGCACCCAAAAAAAAACGTGGGTATGCAATACTAAAAATTTAACTAATTTTAGTCCAAAAGGACCTAGTGCAGAAATTGGTAACCAATACTAAAATTTTTAACTAATATTAGTCAAAACCAGTAGAAATTACTAATGTTAGTACTTTGAAGATACTAAAATTAGTAACCAATTAGTAGATTTTGGTACAATATCACTTACTAAACCTTTTACTGTAGAATTATTTTGAGTGTGGTTGACTTCTATAAACAGAATTGGATATCGAATGGAATTTAAACAAGTAAAGACTATTTTTTTTTTACAAAAAAAAAAATCGAAGATTTGTTTTACCAATTTTTTTAAAAAAACATTTTCCGAAAAAAATCAAATTCTGATTTATTTTTAGTAAAATATAAAAATTGTTTTATTCGACCTTAAAAATATTATATTTTGAGTAGGTTTATTCTAGCTCGAGGACATTATTTCCTTTGCTAATTAAAACTAGGATATTTTTATAGAATAATTTTCAAGAAAATTATTTTTCTGTTTTTGCTAAATAATCTTGACAATGGAATCTGATAAATTCCTAAACACGTATGGATTAAGTCTTACCAAAATAACCAACATAAATAAATTTAAAACAGAAAAATAATTTTCTTGAAAATTATTCTATGAAAATATCATAGTTTTAATGAGTAAAGGAAATAATGACATCGAGCTAGAAAAAACCTACTCAAAATATAATTCTTTTTAGGTCAAATAAATAAGATTTTAATTGTTGTTTCGGATGCAATAATCTGTTTTAGATTGTGAGGTATAAATACATTTGATTATATTTTGAGTAGGTTTATTCTAGCTCGAGGACATTATTTCCTTTGCAAATTAAAACTATGATATTTTTATAGAATAATTTTCAAGAAAATTATTTTTCTGTTTTTGCTAAATAATCTTGACAATGGAATCTGACAAATTCCTAAACACGTGTCGATTCTTACAAAAATGAGCAACATAAATAAATTAAAAACAGAAAAATAATATTCTTGAAAATTATTCTATGAGAATATCATAGTTTCAATTAGTAAAGGAAATAATGACCTCGAGCTAGAATAAAACTACTCAAAATATAATATTTTTAAGTTCGAATAAATCAGAATTTGAATTTGTTTTCGGATGCAATAATCTGTTTTAGATTGTGGAGGGTATAAATACATTCGATTATATTCTAAGTAGGTTTATTCTAGCTCGAGGTCATTATTTCTTTTGCTAATTAAAACTATGATATGCTCATAGAATAGTTTTCAAGAAAATTAAAATTCTGTTTTTGCTTAATAATCTTGACAATGGAATCTGACAAATTCCGAAACACGTGTCGATTAAGTTTTACATAAATTACCAACATAAATAAATTTAAAACAGAATAGTTATTTTCTTGAAAATTATGGTATGAGAATATCATAGTTTAATTAGTAAGCTAGACAAAACCTACTCAAAATATAATAGTTTTAAGGTCGAATAAATCAGAATTTGAATTTTTTTCGGATTCAATAATCTGTTTTAGATTGTGGAGGGTATTTATACATTTACATTTATACAAGGTCGATTTTAACTTTTTTTACGTTTTTTTTTTTAATATCTCTATACAAAGTGTTGCATTCGATTAAATTTTGAATAGGTTTATTCTAGCTCGAGGTCATTATTTCCTTTGCTTATTAAAACTATGATATTCTCATAGAATAAGTTTCAAGAAAATTATTTTTCTGTTTTTGCTAAATAATCTTGACACTGGAATCTGACAAATTCCGAAACACATGTCGATTTAGTCTTACAAAAATGACCAACATAAATAAATTAAAAACAGAAAAATAGTTTTCTTGAAAATTATTCTATGAGAATATCATAGTTTTAATTAGTAAAGATAATAATGACCTCGAGCTAGAATAAAACTACTCAAAATATAATATTTTTAAGGTCGAATAAAACAGAATTTGTTTTTTTTTCGGATGCAATAATCTGTTTTAGATTGTGGAGGGTATAAATACATTCGTCAAGGTCGATTTTAACTTTTTTAAGTTTTTTTTTTTTTAATATCTCTTCATACAATGTTGCTAATTGAATTTCTAAAAAAAAAATATTTAAAAAGCTTCTTAAAATAAGTGGTTTTTATGGAGAAATATAATTTAATTAAAGCATTAAAAAAACCACTTGAAATGTGATTAATAAGAAAATTTTTAAAATTTCCAACAATTACAAAATTGAGAAAGGAAAGAAAAAAAAATCAACAACACAAAACAATTCTCTAGAAATTATATTTTTTAAATAAATATTTGAAATTAAACAATAATGTTATAAGATATTTTATTTTTTGTAAATACAAAAAAAAAAATACAATTAAAATCTAATGTGTATAAAAAAAAATATGAACTTATCAATCGACACCTTTTATTAAGAATATGACAGAAAAACAAGTGAGAGTGTTAAATTCGGCTGTGCCGAATCTATTATATACCCTCCAAAATGTAAACAAAAAAAAAATTGACAGGGGCGTTTCTTTTTTTTTTTGGGGGGGGGGGGGTAAGTTGACAGTGTCAGTGGGGCACGTTGAGAGCACCTTCCCATCGCGATAAATATACCAAAGGTTTCATTTATTTAACAAAAATACAAAAAAACATGTAAAAACGTGTATTTTTCAGAGGTTGGTTTAGTTCTTCAAGGGGGAACTTTTTTTCCCCTGGTCCGATTTGGCCAATTTCCGAACTTAACCTGCCTAGGAACATAAGACATATTTGTGACAAACTTGAGGTTCCTAGCTCTTTTATTTTGTACTGCATCGTGTTAACTACAGACGGACGGACGGACAGACGGATGGACGGACGGACGGACATCGCTAGAATGTCTTAGAATCGATCACTGATCAATAATATATATACTTTATGGGGTCCCCGACCGATATTTCGATGCGTTACACACGGAATGACAAAGTGAGTATACCCCCATACTGTAGTTGGAGGGTATAAAAAATATTGAACAAAATTATAATTTTTTTTTTAACTAAACCACAAAGAAACCCTCAATATTGAAATTCAATATATTTGACACTTACAAAAAAATAACAAAGATTACATATAAATTATCCCAAAAAGTATGAGAAGAATACAAAAATCTTTCAAGTGTTGTATTGCAAGTATCCTAAAGATGTAGATTGAAATGAACAAAAAAAATACACACTAAAGAAAGACATCATAAGAAATAATAATAACAATGATAGAGTAACCACCGCACCACATCAGCAATGACACTGAACAGTGAAGTGTAAGTGGAGCGGTGATTAAAAAGAAGTTATTCATTACTTGCTGGCCCGATCCGCGTTGTTGGTCCTAATATAAAATCTGCACAAAAAAATTTTGAGAAAAACAATTTGAGTAATCACTTGTTTAAATTTTTAAATAAGATTTGAGTAATTTTTTAATTGACGCAATTAAAAATTTACTCAAAAATTAAAAAAAAATTTTAGTAAATAACTTAATACAAAATTTAATAATTTTTTTGTATTTTTTTGTAATCTCTTCGTGTTTTGAATTCTCATTTAGTTTGTAGTTTTTTGTATATGTATATGAAAGTTTGAAATCATCTTTAGGAAATTTTCCTATGTCTTTAAGACATAAATATATTTGGTAAAGTTTAAACATTTTTTTTTTTTAAATCTGAAACTTTTTTAAACTTTAAAAAAAAAATTAATAAATTTTAAGTAAATTTTTACTTGACACAATTAAAAAATTACTAAAAAAAATCGAAAAATTTTTAATTAAATTTTTAATTGTGTCCATTAAAAATTTACTAAAGTTTTTTAGTAAGCATTTAATAATTTTTTATTAAAAATTTACTCAATACTATTGAATCGTTTACAGGTGCAAAATTGAGTACATTTTTACTCAATAGTATTAAAAATTTACTCAATTTTTTTTTATTTTTTTCTCTGTGGTTACATTTTGTCTCGATTTAAATGTTTATACATATGTAAAAATCACTGCAAAATATGTACCTATTTAAATTGATTACAGTGTGAATGTTCACACAATTTCAGTATAGTTATTTTTTTCAGTGTAGAAAGACTTCCCCTACAAGTGAAGAGTTTACAAATTATCCCTTAACTAAATCTGATTAGAATTAATTCCTTCAAAGCTCTGTTTTGTAACATTGACAACCACTTATGCTGTGGTTTCTTTTTTAAAATGTTGAATAAAAAGTGTCATATGATTTTTATTACAATACGTTACATTTTTTGTTTTAATTTTCCGAAGTACTTGATAATCAATGTCAATATTTATGCCCTTTAGGGTAAAAAAACTTTATTAAAATAATAAAGTTGTAGGTAAATTAGGGCAAACCTTATAATTTAAAAATCTACAAAAAAAATTCTAAGATTTTATGAGTAAAAAACATCTGAGAGTTTAATTATTTCTATTTTCCTTTAAGCAAAATCAGGGTCTTGATTTTTTATGTCTTTAAATTTTTGGAATTTTTTTCCGCTACGAAATTGATGTGCCATTTCAGAGTTTTTTTTTCTACTGAAAAACGTTTTTATATACAAAGCAAGTAAAAAAGTTAAATTCGACCTTGCCGAATGTAGTGATACCCTCCACAATTTCAAACAGATTATTGCAAAAAAAACGAAATTACTTTTGAAAAAAAAAAAAAAATCCGCGACTTTTTTTGTCCAAAAAATATGTTCATACTTGTTTAAATATCATTTGGGTTCAATTATGTTCGCATATATCGACCAGCAGCCGAATTAAAGCATTTTGTATTTTTAGGTTATGTTGAATGTACCAAAATTTTTGAGGTGTCCTTACATTTTCGTTCAGAACCGCTGCACAGTGCCATTTGGCCAGTCTAGGACGACAAATATCAAATTTTAATTATATTGACTTGAAATTCGGTATAAATGTTCGTTTTGACTTCGAAAATAACATTATGAAAAATATGGGAGGACGGTTAAGGGTCACGCCCACATTTTTAAAAATTTGTAATTTTGGTTATAATTTCTTTAAGTTTGGTATATATACTCTCAATGACTGTAGAAATAATATCACAAAAAACGGGGGCGGTCAGACAACTGCCACTCCCACTTTTTTAAAATATGTTTAAAAAATACGTAAAAACAAGGTTTACACATCGACCCACTGTAGTCGGCGTCGCAAACGGTCGCAAAAGTTAGCCGTTGAAATAAGTATTTTGGATATTGGTCAATATATCTGAAAAAGTCCGGCGACCTATACGTACCAAAAACAAAAGTTCTATTCCATCAAAAAAAATAAATATATAATTTTCTTTTCAAAAATTTTTATTTTGTTAAAAATTTAATAAAAAATAGAAAATTTGTTTTTAAAAAATGAAAAGATATGACTTAAAGCATTTAAATGTCCTTTAAAATTACCAAAAAAAGAGTGGATAAATATCTCTTTTTGTTCAAAAGTTACAACAGTTTAAAATCGGCTTAATTACTGCGAAATAATGAACAATATTTAAAGGATTTTACAAGATGCAACTTTATGCACCCACCTGTTAGTAACGAACAGAATTATCGTTCTTATATGATTATTTCCGTGCTATTAGGAATGTTCTATAATACATACAAACATATCATGAAAATCGGGGAACTTTTTTTTGAATTTTGTCGTGCTAGATTGGCCAAATGTGGCACTGTGCGCTGAACCGATTTCGCTCAAATGCAATACCAAACTTCTCGGGAGAACTTTCAATAAATATGTTTAGCTTCGGTTATATCTGTGTAATATTTTGGCCGTGATCACCATTTCCACAGACAGACCGATATTTCAATGAGTTACAAACGGAATGACAAACTTATATGGGGCATTCCACACCAAATGTCCCGCAACAGTAAAACATGTGTCCCGTAAATTTCTGAATAGGTTGTTTGGATAGCCATATATGGAACTAAGAAAATTGCGTTTTTGGTTTTTCTAATTTTCAAAAACTGGGCTTAGAAGGCGTGGTCAAATATTGGAAAATTGGTCAAATTTGTGGCGAGTTGCCTTGATTAAATATTTATCACATTAAAACGGAATGCACCACAATCTCAAAAATTTACATTCTTATATAGTTTTGTATGGGCTGTCGAATAAAATTTTTTTCTTTGGAAAATTTTCAGAACCCGTTCTGAAATTTTCCATTTTTTAAAAAAGTCAATTTATCAAAAATCCGGCCACTTTTTTTTCTTTTTTTACATTTTTTTTTAAGTTTAGATGTTTGTCCATCCACACAAAAAAAAATCAGAAACACGTTCTTCGCTTTTTTCGAGAAAATCGCATTTGAATTTTAAATTTCATAACAATTTTGTAATTTGCTTGTATTATCGTTGCGAATGAGTATTATTAATTGCATGAATATTACTCATTCGCAACGTTAATACAAGAAAATACAAGCAAATTACAAAATTGTTATAAAATTTATAATTCAAATGCGATTTTCTCGAAAAAAACGAAAAATATTTTTCTGAATTTTTTTGTGCGGATGGAAAAACATCTAAACTTAAAAAAAAAAGAAAAAAAAGTGGCCGGATTTTTGATAAATTGACTTTTTTTAAAAAATGGAAAATTTCAGAACGGGTTCTGAAAATTTTCCAAAAAAAAAAAAATTTTAATCGATAGCCCATACAAAACTATATAAGAATGTAAATTTTTAGGATTGTGGTGCATTCCGTTTTAATGTGATAAATATTTAATCAAGACAACTCGCCACAAATTTGATCATTTTTCCAATATTTGACCACGCCTCCTAAGCCCAGTTTTTGAAAAATTGAAAAACCAAAAACACATTTTTCTAAGTTCCATATAGGGCTATACAAGCTATTCAGAAGTTTACGGTACACGTGTTTTTTTTTCGCTGGACATTTGGTGTGGAATGCTTCATATATACCCTCTATCACTAACAAGGGAAGTATCTCAACCCTTATGAACCGATTTACCTAAAACTTAAAATATATATAAATGAGACCATTTTAAGGTTGGGGTGTTTCGGCTTATCGGCCATATCGGGGATTTAGGGGTTCAAAAAATGGGTCAAAAATTGGCGAAAAAATAGTTTTTTGGATTTTTCGGCCATTTCTTGCTAAGAAACTATATGATGTTTCCATATGAGAAGAAAGGTTTTTTTAATGCCTATCCAACGGTGGCATAACCTTGTAAAAATTCTGCTTCGTTAAATATTTTTCTCATGAAAATGTGAAAATTTGGGGGGGTATATATATGAAGACATAGACCTACGATATCCATGTTAATATAAAATATTCTTTATCAAATTTAAGTCGACACGTATTTTTGCTCTAGACGATATTCCTGTTAGTTCGGGAGTTATCGAAATTTTCCCGAAGGTCCTCATTGTTTCATAAGGGGACAACAAAATTTTTAAACACTGATATGGCCGATAAGCCGAGACACCCCAACCTTAAAATCGTCTCATTTATATATATTTAAAGTTTCAGGCAAATCGGTTCATAAGGGTTGAGATACTTCCCTTGTAAGTGGAGGGTATATAAAAATTTGGTAGTTTGTTCCTTTACTCATAACTTCTTCAATAAAGGCCCAAATTGCAATTTTTTTTATTTTTTTTTATTTTTGTTTTTATGTATGCTTTACGAAAATGTTGGAGGGTAAAAATAAATGGGGGTCGATCTCACTAATGACCCCTCTCTCGGACTCACCATTGGACAGGAAGAAGATGATTAAGTTAAACAAGGTAGAAGATGATTAAATAAAACAAATTCACAAAAAATAAAAAAAAATTGTAAGTTCTAAGAAAAGAACTGCCATCAAATTTCAATGCAGACAACTATTATCGTAATTTAGCTCAGAAAAAGATTTAAAAATTTTTTTCGACTTATTTCACACGACTTCGGTGAAAAACAATTTAAAAGTATGTGATAATTCACAATTTTACTTTTTTAAGCATTTTGCACTTATCCACGGACATTTGATCTTTGACAACCCCTAGTGAAGTTTAATGTACAAAATTTTTGTAGAACATTTTAACCCTTTAACGTACATTTTATTGGTGTTATATGAGGATATTTGAAAAAAGGACGAAAATGACCCCAAAAAATGGGATTTAACACAGAACTAGATTTAATAAATTTTTTGACTTATTTAAAAACCCTTTGAAAAAAATTTAAAAACTACAGTGGGCTATATAAAAGAACTCGAGCTAAGTTTTCTAAACCCTTCCGGGGTTTTTCTCTACTGTTGGTAATCTTTAATTTTTTTGGTCCCACACAGAAAAAAATATGGAGGAAACAAATTTGAGTAATCACTTTAAATTTAAAAACAAAAATTGAGTAATTTTTTAATTGACGCTATTAAAAATTTACTTAAAAATTTTAAAAACAATTTAAGTAAATAATTTAAAAAAAATTTAATAGCTTTTTAATTTTTTTTTAACTCTCATAGTTTTTAAAATTCTCGTGTAGTTTATAGTTTTTTGTATATGTATATAAAATTTTCCTATGTTTTTGAGACATAAATATTTGGTAATGTTTCAAAAAACAAGTTTTTTTTTTTTTTAAAAAAAATTTAAAACTTTTTAAAAAAATAAATATATAAAATTTGATTAAATTTTTAATTGTGTCAATTAAAAATTTACTCAAATTTTTTTTAAACATTTAATAAATTTTTATTTGAAATTTACTCAATACTATTAAATCCTTTAATGGTGCAAAATTGAGTAATTTTTTACTCAATAATATTAAAAATTTATTCAAATATTTTTTTTTATTTTTTTCTGTGCATGCAAAATACAAAATCGTGTTGCACAGTGTTACCAGTAGTACAGTAGTTTTTTAGTATCTTCAAAGTACAAAATAGCAATTTTTACTGGTTATAAATAATATTTATTTGAATTTGCATTTTTTTTAAATTTCAATTGAATTTCAATTCAAATTCAATTCTTTTCAATTCAAATTCAATTCTTTCACACCTTTCTCAATTCAAACCATATATAACATGATTAAAAAATTATAATACATAATTGTAATTAGAGCCTGAGCTCAACTGACTTTACAGAAAAACAAAAATTTCAAAGTTCACCAATTTAAATAATTCTGTTTATATGTTCATCCTTAATAAAATATGTATATAATTGTTAATATGTTTTTTTTTTTTGTTTATATGAAAAATTTATGTTCTGTGGCGCCATTTTAATTATAATCATCATAACAAATCAAATTGCAATTGCTAAAACAAAAAAAAACACAATAACCAACAAAATAAGTAAATTATTTAAACAAATAGGACGCGCCCTCTTTGCTACAATCGATAAAATAAATGTAATCGTAAGAATTTATCATACCAATCAATCAATAGTCTCAACAATTTTTTTCATAATCAATACACTGAAAAAAATTTAGCAGGAAAAGATGACAAAAATTATTTTATTGAAAAATAATTTCTTGAAATTATACTGCTTAATGTCTTTTAGAAAGGATATAATCAGGATATTTTAAAAAATTTTATGAAAGAAAAATATGTTATGCATTATTCACCAGATGGTGAGTTTTTTTTTCATTCACCAGCAGGTGAGTTACCCAAGTTACAAAACTTTTTAGATAAAAGAAAATAAAAACAGTAGGTAATTCTAACTTTCTTTTTTATATAGGCATAATACTGAGGTGTCGTCCTCAGTGAGTTTTAAAATTAGACACCATCCTTAAAACATTATCATGTCAAAAACGATCCACTCTATTGTACAAAACAACTCAAATTCATATTAACTTCACATTGTTTTTTTAAGTGTATAACAGCTCTAAAAACTTACAGTCGTTGACATTTTTTCTTCATTAAATTACATTTCAATTGACGCCCAATGACAACAAAATTATTTAGAATTATCGAAGATCAAGTCGAAACCGACTTTGATTGCACTTTTAAAATCAGACTTTTCTTAAAAATTATTCTTACCTAAAAACACGGTTAAACACTTAAACAGATCCTTATAGACTTTTGTCTACAGGAAGTTATAGCGCATTTCGATTCAAAATATGCTGTTCGATTTTCAGAACAAAATTTTATATACATACATTCGTCATTGAATATGAAAGATTTTACTTTTAAAATTGAAATACACAACAACTCCCCTGATTCAAAATCTTGAAATATAATTATTCCAGTATCTCTCAAATTTGTAAACCTTCTTCCCGCCAAATACGTTTTACACAGCAACCTTTTTTTACATCCCAGTTTGCATTACTTTCCATGTTATGTAGGGTAAGTGTATTTAACGAAATTGACAAATTCATTTTCTGCAATAATAAATTATCTTATGACAAAAAAAAAAAAAACTGAAAAAATTGTAAGTTCGAATAAATTGAACATAGGAGAACATACGTACATATGAGGCATTCCACACCAAATGTCCAGCGAAAAAAAACACGTGTACCATAAACTTCTGAATAGCTTGTATGGATAGCCCTATATGGAACTTAGAAAATTGCGTTTTCGGTTTTTCAATTTTTCAAAAACTGGGCTTAGGAGGCGTGGTCAAATATTGGAAAAATGGTCAAATTTGTGGCGAGTTGCCTTGATTAAATATTTATCACATTAAAACGGAATGCACCACAATCATAAAAATTTACATTCTTATATAGTTTCGTATGGGCTATCGAATAAATTTTTTTTCCTTGAAAAATTTTCAGAACCCGTTCTGAAATTTTCCATTTTTTAAAAAAGTCAATTTATCAAAAATTCGGCCACTTTTTTTCTTTTTTTTTAATTTTTTTTTTAAAGTTTAGATGTTTGTCCAATGGACAATGTCCATCCACACAAAAAAAATCAGAAAAATATTTTTCGTTTTTTTCGAGAAAATCGCATTTGAATTTTGAATTTCATAACAATTTTGTAATTTGCTTGTATTTTCTTGTTTTAAAGTTGCGAATGAGTAATATTACTTAATTGCATGAATATTACTCATTCGACACGTTAAAACAAGAAAATACAAGCAAATTACAAAATTGTTATGAAATTTAAAATTCAAATGCGATTTTCTCGAAAAAAAACGAAAAATACATTTCTGATTTTTTTTGTGTGGATGGACAAACATCTAAACTTTAAAAAAAAAACAACCCGAGTAAAAAAAAATTGTATGGTAAAACATGTTATCTTATAAAATTATATATAATTAATTGGATCTGATTTTGCCAAATTTCATCCGAAAATTGGCCGCGCCAAAGTTATCTCATAACATCATATAATATATACAGTTACAGTTTAATATTTGATTGTATGTGATTTCATCCGGAAATTGGCCGCGCCAAAGTTATCCCAAATTATCTATTATCATGATTTTGTATTAAATATGATATAACATGATGTAATTTCATCCGGAAATTGGCCGCGCCAAAGTTATCTTAAAATATCCAATATCATGATTTTATATTAAATTGGATATTATATAATGTAATTTCAATTGAAATTTGGCCGCGCCAAAGTTATCTTATAATATCTGATATCTTGATTTTATAAAAAAATTATTGGATACATTTTTATCCAAAAAATTTTTCTGTTTTTAGATTTATTTTTAGATATAATAATGTCAAACTGAAAATAAATAAAAAAAAAAAAACTTCGAACGGACGGGGATTAGAACCACAAGTCTTCCGTTTTGTAATCGCAATCTCTACCCTCTAGACCAGCGGACGTTGTTAGCAAATAACAACCCGAGTAAAAAAAAATTGTATGGTAAAACATGTTATCTTATAAAATTATATATAATTTATTAGATCTGATTTTGCTAAATTTCATCCGAAAATTGGCCGCGCCAAAGTTATCTCATAACATCATATAATATATGAAGTTACAGTTTAATATTTGATTGTATGTGATTTCATCCGGAAATTGGCCGCGCCAAAGTTATCCCAAATTATCTATTATCATGATTTTGTATTAAATATGATATGATATGATGTAATTTCATCCGGAAATTGGCCGCGCCAAAGTTATCTTAAAATATCCAATATCATGATTTTATATTAAATTGTATATTATATAATGTAATTTCATCCGAAATTTGGCCGCGCCAAAGTTATCTTATAATATCTGATATCTTGATTTTATAAAAAAATTATTGGATACATTTTTATCCAAAAAATGTTTCTGTTTTTAGATTTATTTTTAGATATAATAATGTCAAACTGAAAATAAATAAAAAAAAAAAAAACTTCGAACGGACGGGGATTAGAACCACAAGTCTTTCGTTTTGTAATCGCAATCTCTACCCTCTAGACCAGCGGACGTTGTTAGCAAATAACAACTTTAAAAGACTTAGTTTTTAATAAATTGATCGTATCTAATTATATCAAGTTGATCTAACATATAGTAATATATGATTATATCCAATTAAATATGTTATTCACTTGTACACAATTTTCAAAAAGACTTAGAAAATTTTTGATAAAATTTGCAAAAAAAAAAAAATTGGAATGACGTACAGCGCTATTAGGGGCTTTCATGGTAAGCTTAAACAATAATTTTAATGTAGCAATATGCCTTATTTGCAAGTCATATGCTTCCAAAGTGAAATAAGACTTTGGCTTATAAATTTGAAATTTTTCATGGAATCAGGAAATCAGAATTAGATTTTAGATCGGGTTCCAAAAATCATTGATAATTTGATAATTTACACCAAATATAGCTATTATTAACTATATAAATGCAATATAAATTTTTAAAAATGATTGCAAAAATTCAAAAAGTAAAATTTTTTAAGTTCTAAAAAAATAAATGCAATAAAAAAGTGTTTTCCATTTTAAAAAAAATTAAAAAAATATATTTTTTTTCTGGAATTGAACTCGGGTTCCCAAAAATGATAGATAATTTTATAATAAATTAAATATAGTTATATATAACTATATAACAGCAATATAATTTTTTAAAAATGATTGCAAAAATTCAAAAAAAGAAAAATTTTTAGTTCTAAAAAAAATAAATGCAATAAAAAAGTGTTTTCTATTTAAAAAAAATAAAAAAAATATATTTTTTTTCTGGAATCGAACTCGGGTTCCCAAAAATTATAGATAATTTTATAATAAATCAAATATAGTTATATATAACTATATAAAAGAAAAATAATTTTTTTAAAATGATTGCAAAAATTCCAAAAATGAAAATTTTTTAGTTCTAAAAAAATTAAACGCAATAAAAAAGTGTTTTCTATTTAAAAAAAAATAAAAAAAAACTTTTTTTTTCTCGACTGGGCCGGGAATCGAACTCGGGTTTCCAAAAATCATATGTAATCTTATATGATACAATAAAAAGTTTTGTATAACCATATATGTTGACACACAAAAATAAATTTTGAAATACTGGCATATATAATTATATATGGCTAGTTGTTTGGTGAAAAAAATATTTTTTTTATACATGATTATATCAAAATATATATTCTATTACATATGCGACCAGTTATAAATATATATTAAGTTTAGACGAAATTTGCGTATATATAGTACCATACAATCACAGATATGTTATCGTTTAAGACACATATAATTATATCTATTATTTTTGTTGGAAATTTTTTTAGTATGGAACCATATATAGTTTTAACTGCCCGAATAAAAAAAAGTTATATGACGCAATATTTAATTATATATGAAAAGATATGCTTTTATGTAAATCCATATTAATTTTGATCCGAAAATTGGCGGATCGAATATTATACGATTATATCAAATTCTATTATTTTTGATAAAATAATATCAAATTTGATTAAGTTCGATCCCAAAAATGGGTCTATCTAATTGTATTAAATCATATCTTATCTGTTAAAATTAGATAAATTTTTATATAATTAGATGAAATCTGGTGAATTTTTTTGGAATTTTAAACGAGAAATTAGAAATTATTTTATCAGATTGGATACATTATCAATTAGAAGAGCTTTTTTGCATTCTTCGGAATTTTTCGGGACTTAGCAAATTATTAAAAATTTGTAATTTTTTTCTAAAATCATTTTTAAGGGATTTAAAAATTCCAAAAAATGTTTGTGTCTTAGAAAATTTAAAAACATTTTTTCGGAACTTACAAATTTTTCAAAAAAATAAAATATCTCCTAAAAACATTTTCAATGATTTTTTTACTCCAAATGACTTTTTTACTCCGGGACTTTGGGAAATTTTCATAAAATTTTTTAGGACTTGAAAATTTTTTAATTTTTATTTAATTGTCCGAGACTTACTTAGAAAATTTTGAAAAATTTTTTTGGGATATAATTATAAATAAAATCATATATCTTTTTATCTGCCATATCTAAAAATTCCCGACATTATATGTCATATCTAATTTCATATAGATCGGTATGTAAATAGATATGAATATGTATGTTATTATATTAAAAAATAAGGAAAAATACAATGCTATATATAAACTTATATGTCCATATCAAAGTTCATGCATAACCATATATAAATATAAATAATTATATAATAGCATATATGATTATATCAGATCTTTTTTACTCGGGTGGTATTATATTAGTCATATATAATTATACATAAATTGATACTGGATTTTTTGTTTAGTAAAGTCCTATACATAATTAGATATAAAGTCACGTATAATAATGTATGAAATCGGATTAAGTTTTATGTGCAACGTATGATTACATCTACCATTTATATTAATATATTATGAACAATATAATTAGATATGATTTTATATGACATCATTTAAAAAAATTGGAAAATTTCAAAGTGAGATATAATTTTATACTTTGACTCATATAGTTGTATATGGTTTTATGAAAACATATAAAATAATATACATTTATATAAATTCCTTTTTACTCGGGAACTTTAAAAGACTTAGTTTTAAATAAATTGATCGTATCTAATTATATCAAATTGATCTTACATATAGTAATATATGATTATATCCAATTAAATATGTTATTCACTTGTACACAATTTTCAAAAAGACTTAGAAAATTTTTGATAAAATTTGCAAAAAAAAAAAAAAAAATGGAATGACGTACAGCGCTATTAGGGGCTTCCATGGTAAGCTTAAACAATAATTTTAATGTAGCGGTATGCCTTATTTCCAAGTCATAGGCTTCCAAAGTGAAATAAGACTGGCTTATAAATTTCAAATTTTTCATGGAATCAGGAAATCAGAATTAGATTTTAGATCGGGTTCCAAAAATCATTGATAATTTTATAATTTAAACCAAATATAGCTATTATTAACTATTTAAATGCAATATAAATTTTTAAAAATGATTGCAAAAATTCAAAAAGTAAAATTTTTTAAGTTCTAAAAAAACAAATGCAATAAAAAAGTGTTTTCCATTTAAAAAAAAAAATAAAAAAATATATTTTTTTCTGGAATCGAACTCGGGTTCCCAAAAATGATGGATAATTTTATAATAAATTAAATATAGTTATATATAACTATATAACAGCAATATAATTTTTTAAAAATGATTGCAAAAATTCAAAAAAAGAAAAATTTTTAGTTCTAAAAAAATAAATGCAATAAAAAAGTGTTTTCTATTTAAAAAAAAATAAAAAAAATATATTTTATTTCTGGAATCGAACTCGGGTTCCCAAAAATTATAGATAATTTTATAATAAATCAAATATAGTTATATATAACTGTATAAAAGAAAAATATTTTTTTTAAAATGATTGCAAAAATTCCAAAAATGAAAATTTTTTAGTTCTAAAAAAATTAAACGCAATAAAAAAGTGTTTTCTATTTAAAAAAAATAAAAAAAAAAAACTTTTTTTTGTCGACTGGGCCGGGAATCGAACTCGGGTTTCCAAAAATCATATGTAATCTTATATGATACAATAAAAAGTTTTGTATAACCATATATGTTGACACACAAAAATAAATTTTGAAATACTGGCATATATAATTATATATGGCTAGTTGTTTGGTCAAAAAAATATTTTTTTTATACATGATTATATCAAAATATATATTCCATTACATATGCTACCATTTATAAATATATATTGAGTTTAGACGAAATTTGCGTATATATAGTACCATACAAACACAGATATGTTATCGTTTAAGACACATATAATTATATCTATTATTTTTGTTGGAAATTTTTTTAGTATGGAACCATATATAGTTTTAAATGGTATTATATTAGTCATATATAATTATACATAAATTGATACTGGATTTTTTGTTTAGTAAAGTCCTATACATAATTAGATATAAAGTCACGTATAATAATGTATGAAATCGGATTAAGTTTTATGTGCAACGTATGATTACATCTACCATTTATATTAATATATTATGAACAATATAATTAGATATGATTTTATATGACATCATTTAAAAAAAATGGAAAATTTCAAAGTGAGATATAATTTTATACTTTGACTCATATAGTTGTATATGGTTTTATAAAAACATATAAAATAATATACATTTATATAAATTCCTTTTTACTCGGGAAGTAAAAAAGTTAAATTCGGCCTTGCCGAATGTAGTGATACCCTCCACAATTTCAAAAAGATTATTGCAAAAAACTTTATTTAAAAGGAAATAACTTTTGAAAAAAAATTGAAAAAAAAATTCCGCGAAAAAAAATTTGGGTAAAAAAAAAAATACACGATTTTTTTCTTTTTTTGTCAAAAAATATGTTCGTACTTATTTAAATACCATTTGTTGTTCAATTATGTTCACATATGTCAACCAGAAGCCGAATTAGAGCATTTTGTATTTTTAGGTTATGTTGAATGTACTGAAATTTTTGAGGTGTGCTTACATTTTCGTTCATAACTTTTGAACCGCTGAACCGATATCGACCAAATGCAATACCAAACTTCTCGGGAGAACTTCCAATATATATTTTAAGTTTCAGTCATCTCTGTGCAATATTTTGTCCGCGAGAGCATTTTCCACAGACAGACAGACGGACAGACGGACATCGCTAGAATGTCTTAAAATCGATCGGGCATCATGAATATATATACTTTATGGGGTCCCAGACCGATATTTCGATGAGTTACAAACGGAATGACAAACTTATATATACCCTCTATCACTAAGTGGAGGGTATAAAAATTAAAAAAAAAGAAAAAAAAGTGGCCGGATTTTGATAAATTGACTTTTTTAACAAATGGAAAATTTCAGAACGGGTTCTGAAAATTTTCTAAAGAAAAAAATTTTATTCGATAGCCCATACAAAACTATATAAGAATGTAAATTTTTAAGATTGTGGTGCATTCCGTTTTAATGTGATAAATTATTAATCAAGGCAACTCGCCACAAATTTGACCATTTTTCCAATATTTGACCACGCCTCCTAAGCCCAGTTTTTGAAAATTAGAAAAACCAAAAACGAAATTTTCTTAGTTTCATATAGGGCTATCCAAACAACCTATTCAGAAATTTACGGGACATATGTTTTTCTGTAGCGGGACATTTGGTGTGGAATGCCTCATATGTATGTACCACATTCAAAATATGTACTCAAAAATCCATTACAATTACAAACCGCGACGAATTGCCGCCAACGCCAAAACAATAAGCAAGACAAGACATTGATGTTTATTGATTTCAGTCATTTCAATAATAGTGGATTTGATCAATATATTTATTATTTATTTAAAAACAACCAAAAAAAAAAACAAATCAATTGATTTTATAATTGAGGTTAAGAATAACATTAATATCGATTAACCTCTCAAAGCCCATATGAGTTAAGGAAATTGAAGAAAAAGAAATTATTTCACTCGAATAAACTTATCGGACTAATTTGGATAAAAAAAATTATTTTATGTTTTAAAATCAGCATCTGTGGACCAAAATAGCGGTTTTGTAATTTTTGGAATATTTTTCCCATAAAGTACGAAAAATTTTCGAATTTTTAAGCCAAAAAAGGTCAAAAAATTCGGATATGAATTTTGGTCGAAATACGTAATTTTTTTCAACTTTGACCGTTGGTTGCCGACTGAAGATGTCCTTGCAAATTTTTTTCATAAATTTTTTCCCACAATCAGCTCTACCGTTGCCATCGTTCGGCAGGTATTATTATTCAAAAGTTAAGATTTGACAGGACGCCCCACTGTTTTACTCTCAACATTTTTTCCAAACATACCTACACGAGACCTGTTCTTAAAATCAATGTTCCTTGGATTGACCCAGAATTACTGATTAGCATCTACAAATAATAAATTAAAAATTTTAAGGCGATCAGGTAAGGAGTACAGGTGCCGAAGATCGATTTAAAATTGTAAATAGTGATTTTAAATGGAAAAAAACACTTATTTTTAAATTTTACAAAAAAAGAAAATGTCAAAATAAAAGATTTTTTATACCCTCCACTCTAGTGATAGAGGGTATAAATAAGTTTGTCATTCCATTTGTAACACCTCGAAATATTGGTCTAGGACCCCATAAAGTATATATATTCATGATCACCGATCTATTTTAAGACATTCTAGCGATGTCCGTCCGTTTGTCTGGCTGTCTGTTGAAAACACTCTAACTTTTGAAAGACTTTACGGAGGATCCTGAAGTTTGGCATATATGTTGGACTTTTACCTGGTCAGGTTGGTATTGCAATCCAGCGAAATCGGTCCAGTGGTTAAAAAGTTATGAGCAAAAGACTGAATTTCGGCAAGGGTTTTTCGTGAATTCTGAAGGTGCTGAAGCTTGGCATATAATAATAATAGTTTTGATCACCTGATCAATTATTTTTATTTATTCTTTCTATTTATTTACAACTCATTTTTGAATAATTTCAACCTAACCGAGAACTGGTTACAATAACCGTCGTCTCGTTGTAGCGAAAAAACCAAGGGTTCTGTTGGGAATCGAACCCACGACCCCCACGTTCAAAGGCTAGCACGCTACCAACTAGCCTACGGGGGCCCCTTGGCATATACGTTTGTCGTTCCCCTTGCCTAACTCGTGTTGAGTTTCAGCCACATCAGTCCAGTGGTTCAAAAGTTATTGGCAAAACCGTGAATTTCAGATTGGTTTCACCTTAAATTCACGTGTTGAAAACCCGTTAAACATGTTTTAAAAACATTGGTAAGTCACGTATTTTTGTCACTCAAAAATATTTTTACACTAAAGCAAAAAAAAAAACAAGTTATAAAGTTAAAGTCGGTCAAGACCGACCATATGATACCCTACACCAGTGTTTTCCGGAAAATGGGCCCAAAGTCCAAACATGGACCGATTGGATCTATCTTTTGTTAGATCTTTATTTAGTGTAGAAAACACACACAGATCAAATTTTAGTGGAATTGGTTTATTTTTTTACCAATAGACCGATTTTACTGAATATCGGTCGAAATTTTTATATGTTCCAAATGTATGTATTCCGATTTGATTAGGTTACCAAAGTTCTCCTTTAACACCTCCAAATAAAATTTTAATCAAATATTTAAATTTTTTTAATTTTTTAGGAAATTATGGTGGTTTGTATGGGGACTACCCGAAGGACTGAACCGATTCCTTTGAAATTAGGTATGATGGTTTGTGCATATAAATTTATTACCTGTTAATTTTCGAAACGATATCTATTATAATACGGTTTTTAGAGTCATTTAAGCGAAATTCAAATGGGGCGTCTGTATGGGGGCTAAGTCTTTACATCGACCGATTTTTTTCAATTTCAATAGGCTTTGTCCTTGGGCCAAAAGAAGCTTAAGTTTCAAATTTCAAGTCAATTGATCGAATATTGCGCACTGTATCGTGCTTAAACCGACAGATCGGTATACTTGAAGGTAGGTCTAGGACCAATATTTCGGGTAGTTACAAACATCAGCACAAACTAAATTTACCCTGTACCACAGAGTGGTTTAGGGTATAAATACACTCAAAAAAATTTTTCACTCAAAAAAAAATTTACACTCAAAAAAAAAATTTAGTAAATTTTTTTATTTATTCCAAAAATTACTAAAAAAAAAAGTTTTTTACACAAAATAAAATATTTCTAAACAAAAATGTTATTTTTTCACATTAGAAAATTTACTATCACTTAAAAAGGGCATTGTGGATGGTATTCATAGATTGTATTATTAGAAGTCGATTTTAAAAATTTTACACTCAAAAAAAAATTTTGTAAATTATTTTTTTTTTCAAACATTATTAAAAAAAAGTTTTTTTACACAAAATAAAATATTTCTAATCAAAAATAATATTTTTTTCACGTTAGAAAATTTACTATCATTTAAAAAGGGCATTGTGGAGGGTATTCATAGATTCGACCAATTCGAATTTAACTTTTCTACTTGTTTTTTTATAAAATTATCTTTCTCATGAGCAAAAAAACACTAAAATCGGAGGAAAATTGGCCAGATTTTCCATTATACCGTAATTTTTTATATGAGAAAAAATATATATTTGTTTTTATTTTCAATTGTTGGGCAAATTATCATTGATGTAGAATAAAATATGTATAACAGAAAAAAAAAATTTTTTTGCTCATTCAAAAACATATGGTCTTATGATCTGGGGAAGTATTTATAACTTTGTCATTTTTCATCCGATTTTATTGTCTTTTAGCTGGTTAGAAAGATAATTGCAAATAAAAAATTTAGTTTTCCCCTTATAAAATTTTTAACCGATTTTCGGCCCGTGTTTCGCTTATCCGATCGTCTCCAAATTTTGAATTTTAGATACCAATAAACAAAACTGGGACCATCCATGTTAGAAAAATACGTTTTGAAAAGTTCCCTTGTATTTAGGAACAGGTCTAACCTACACCCTATCTTCGCTCCCTAAGGGGGGGGCTCTCACCGCTCTAACTGTCCCAAGGTTGCCCCCTAGAGGAGTCAAATGTATCACCGACAGGCGCGGATCCACTTGAGTTTGGGGGGGGGGGAATTTTTTTTTACTCAAATTTTTTTTTTTGCAGGTTGGATTTGTATCATTAGTTAAGGTTTTTTTTTTAGTATTTTCCTCTTGTTTATTATGATTTTTTCTGTGGAAACATTTCCAATTTTTAAAAATGTATTCCCGTAAAAAAGATTTTACAATTTAAGAAAATGTTTGATATTTAAAAAAATGTCTCCTCAAAAAGTTTTTAGCAAAAGACCCAGATTCTGAAAAAAATGTTCATTAGAAAATATATTATATCAGATTTGCGACATATTCAATTCAAAAAAAGTTTTCTGATTTTTATTTTTTTAGTAATTTTCTTAAAGAAAAACTTTATGAATCTTGGACATTATCCCAATAGACAAATTTTGAGGTTCTGAACAATTTTGCTACAGAAAAGTTTTAAGAATTTATAAAATTCTTGTTCTTGAAAATTTTGTATATTCAGATACACATAGAAAATGTTCAGAAACCATTTTCCCACCAAAAATTCATATTTTAGAAGAAAAAATTTCGATTAGATTTAGTGACTTTTTCAACCATAGAAAACCTCTAAGGTTCTGAAATATGTTTTTCTATTCTATTTTTCCACCGAAACGTTATTTCTTCACCAAAATTTGTAGGTTTTGAAAAACTAAAACCAGAAAGTACCTGAGATAAGAAAAATTAAATACTTTAGATTTTTGAGTCAATGTCCTAGATTATGAGACATTTTTCTAAAGAAGGTAATACACTTTTCCTTAGAAAAAGTCTAAGATTCTTAACATTTTTTAAGACATATTTTTTATTAAAAAGTCTGAGAATCTAAGTAATTTTTCATACAAAAAAAAAGATTCTGAAACATTTTTCCTACAGAACAGGTCTCAGCTTCCGAGACATTTTTCCTATAGAAGGAGTCTCAGATTCTGAGTCTCAGACATTTTCCGACAGAAAAAGATTCTGAGACATTTTTCAAATGGAAAAAATCTCAGAATTTAAGATATTTTCTTAGATTCTGGGACATTTTCCTAAAATCTCAGATTCTAGGTTTTTTTTCTATATAAAAAGTCTCATATTCTGAGTCTCAGATTATAGAAATTTTTTTTTATAAAAACACACAAATTCTGAGGTACAGTGACTCGCAGCTTATTTCGTGTGTGAGATATCAGTTAGCAATCCATTTAAGACAAATTTTCCAATAATACACCTAATTATTATCAAACGGGTATCTTTGTTAAAAGTGCTGTGTAGGTTATTTATCGAGCTTTAATTTAAGCTTAATGGCGTCCAGATTGAGTAAATATTAATCGTGCTACGAGGGTCGAAATGGAAGTTGAAATTATTGAAAGACGTTGTTTAGAAAATTTCTTAAAAATACTTTTAGGTCGATTTTTCCCAAACTCAAACATTAGAAATTTAAAAAATTGTCCAATAGTATATAGTCATTTATCAAATAATTTTTCCAATGACCCAAACAAAAATCAATTTTTAAAATGCAGTCGAAGAAATCCGAATTTTTTGACCTCCAATTCTTTTGGCCACCAATTTTTTGTAAACAAAGGAAATGTTCAATTATTTTTATATGTCATTACTATACACATAGGTGCACTAAAATTATTAAACAATTAAATATTTTCTTTGTTTACCAAAAATTGGTGGTCAAAAGAATTGGAGGTCAAAAAATTCGGATTTCTTCTACTGTGTTTTAAAAATTTTGATTTTTGTTTTGGTCTTTGGAGAAATTATTTAATAAACGAGTATTAACTATTGGACTATTTTTTTATGTTTGAGCTTGGATAAAATCGACCTAGAAATATTTTTAAGAAATTTTCTAAAAAAGGTCTTTCAATAATTTCAATTTTCAGTTCGTCCCTCGTAGCACATTTAATATTTAGACAATCTGAACGTCATTAAGCTTTAATTAAAGCTTGATTAATTACGTACACAGGACTTTATACAAAAATACTTATTTGATAACAATTAGGTCTATTTTAGTTAACCTTGTCTTGAATGAATTGCTAACTAATATCTTTCACACGAAATAAGCTGCGAGCCACCGTATGTATTTGTCCTATCGAAAAAGTCTGAGATTTTTTATCTTAGCCAAAGATTGAAGCTTTTATTATTAAAAAATCTTAGATTCTGAGACATATTTCAAATAGAAATAATTTCAGATTCTGAGATATTATCTCAGTGTCTGAGACATTTCTCCTAAAGAAAAAGTCTTTGATTATGAGATATTTTTAAATAAAAAATCTCAGATTCCGAAACATTTTTCCTATTAAAAAGTCCCAGATTCTGCGTAATTTGGCTATAGAAAAAGTCTTAGATTCTAATAAATTTTTTTCTATAGAAAATTTCTCAAATTTTCCCTTAAGAAAATTTTCTTGATTTTCCTAAAAAGTTTAAAGATTCCGAGACTTTTTCTCCTATAAGGATTCAAAAACATTCTTCCTATAGAAAAATTTAGAGATTCTTGAGCATTTTTTATAGAAAAATTTTCATATAATTTCTTTTTACCCATTTTCTCTGATTTTTTCGAAAGAAGAATTATAAGATTTTCTCTACAGAAAATTCTCATATTTTTTTTTTTTTAAGAAAAATTCTCAGACTTTTTCCTATAAAACAATTCCCTGATATTTTCCTTTAGAAAAATTGTTAGATTTTTCGTATTAAAATTTTCTTCCTATACAAAAATTCGCAGATTTTTTCCATACAAAAATTTTTAGAAAAATTCCTAAATTTTTCCTATCGAAAATTTTCTAAACTTTTCCTTTAGAAAAATTTCAAAACTTTTCGTCTAGAAAAATTCCCAAATTTTTCGTCTACAAAAATTATCGTATTTTTTCTAAAGAAAATTTTAAATATTCCGAGATTTTCCGAAAAAAAATTCTAATGTTTTTCCTTTAGAAAAATTTTCAGTTATTCCTGCAGGAAAATTTTCAATTTTTTCATTATGAAAAATTCTCAAATTTTTCCTGTAAAAAAATTCTCAAATTTTTTCATATAAAAAAATCTAACATTTGAGACATTGTTAAGAAAAATTTTTCATCGAAAAAATTTTGATATTATTTTCTTTTCCATTTTTCCTCTCCATTTTTCTCATTTCCTTTTTTCCCCCTTATTTTCCTTTCTTTTTTTCCTTTCTTTTTTTCCTTTTTTTTCTTTTTTCCTTTTTTTCTTCTTTCGAATTCGGTTTGAGGGGGGGGGGGGGGGAATTTCCTTTTTTCCCCCGTGAATCCGCGCCTGATCACCGACCCCCAATATTTTTTGAGCCCCAGAGTTTTTCCCCTATCAATTAACCCTTAAAGTGATTCTCATTAATTTTTTAATTTTTATAACTATTTTTTTTACAGAGCTTTTCTTTTCAGTTTAGTAATTAAGACATTTACGACATTTACGAAGACTTTTGTCAATATTTGTATGACAAAGTTAATTTTAAAGAAGAGTTATTTTTTTAACAAAAAATTGAGTAATCTTACTTAAACCAATTTTAATTTTACCTAGAAGATTTTTTATTGTTTCAATGCAGGAATTTATTTATTAAAAGTCTCCAAATAATAAATGCTCGTTCGTTTTTTTTTTTTTTTCAAATAGTTCGTTGTTGAATTTTAATCGGTATATATTCGTATAAATCGTTTCACTTTCTTAGGTTATAGCGGAGAGGTGAAATTTTGTGAAATTATAAAAATAGAACCTAGGAAAGGAGCATGCGCGCACGTTTAGCCGGTTTATTAATCGCTGTTTACAACAACTACAGAGCGGTCAACAACAAATGTGTTGCGCAAGTTTTGTTGTTGTTATGATATTTGCTGTTTCAATATTTTCCAATTATAAACACTTCCCTCTCTTTTGTGCAGTTTGACAAAAATAAATAAAAAAATAAAAAAAAATATTAAAATTTAACAACAGAAAATAAAAATAACTAATAATAAAAATTAATCAAACACTCATTTATTTAAAACAAATCGAAAAAAAACAAAGCTAAACACAACAAAACTCGTTAAGACCCGTCGTCATATCGTATGCAAACCACCACACGACAATAGCGCGGCATTTACTTTTAATCTTTTTTTTTTTTTTTTTTGTGAAGAAAACTTTTTTTTTTTTTTTTTTGCAAAAACGTTATATGAGAGGGGCGTTGAAACGTGATGGTGGCGTTAGGGCAGTAGTGTACTCTATTACTGCTACTACTACTACTGTTGGTAGCTATTAGTAGCCGACGATGATCGCAGTAGTAGTAAGTAATATATTCTTTATAAATGGTGTTGCTAAACACATACACTCATCTAACCACACACACATATAAACACAAATTTTTAGCGATTTTTTTTTTTCTTTCGTTTCGTTCGTTTTTAATAAACACGACTAGCGGCGTTTTGACGGCGGCGTTGGTCAACATACACGGTCTTGGATAAACTAAAGTTTATATTTCTCCCCAAAAAGCTGCGTAGCCCAAATGGGTAAGTTGGGGGAATACACCACAGCAGACGACAGACATGTATTAAACATATATTTTCACATTCATTTATAATACACAAGGTAGCTGTAGTAGAAGAGGAGAGCTTCGCTGTAGTCGTCGTTTGTTTTGTCATTTTACAAAACAATAGAATAGATAGCAGCACACAGTCAAAAAGAGAGAGTGTACTTAAGTAAAGTAGCAAGTATCTAGCGATACCTATATGTAGCTACTAGTCAGCTAAACAGACAGACTGATAGTCAGTCGGCAAGATCGCTAGCTAGCTAGCTAGCTAGCCAACTACCTAGCTAGCTAGTCAGTCATTAATTCATTTAGCCAAAGTCAACCAATGTAGCAGAAACTATATTGGCAAGCAGAGCTAGCCAGTCAGCTAGCTAGCTAGCCAGGCATAGTACAAAAATCCATATCTACGATACAACAAAATGTGTTGTGAATCATGTTCAAAGTCAACAGTAGCTGCTAAAAAACAAAAAGAAAACATTATTAATACTCGATCGGTACCTATACACATTAGGGTGGCACAAATAAGGTATTTTTCGAATTTCGTCGATTTCCGGAAAAAAAATCTAAAATTCTGAATAGGTTGTGTGGATAGCCCTATATGGAGCTAAGAAAATTGCGTTTTTGGTTTTTAAATTTTTCAAAAACTGGTCTTAGGAGGCGTGGTCAAATATTGGAAAAATGGTCAAATTTGTGTCCAGTTGACTTGTTTAAATATTTATCAAATTAAAACGGAATGCACCACAATCTTAAAAATTTACATTCTTGTATAGGGCTATTGATTACATTTTTTTTTTTTTTTTTTTTTGGAAAATTTCCAGAACCTTTTCTGAAATTTTTCATTTTTTAAAAAGTCAATTTATCAAAAATCCGGCCACTTTTTTTTATTTTTTAATGATTAGCCTTCAAATTCATAAAAGTTACAAGAGGTTTATAAAAGGTTTATAAAGAAAATTTTGTATGGAAATTCGACTAATAAACTTGTTATTAAACGCTTTTGTTTTTTATGAATTTGGACGTAGATGTTTGTCTATCCACACAAAAAAATCAGACATGTGTTTTTCGTTTTCTTTTCGAGAAAATAACATTTGAATATCAAATTTCATTACAATTTTGTAATTTGCTTGTATTTTCTTGTTTTAACGTAGCGAATGAGTATTAAGTATTTGCATAAATATACGCTACGTTGAAACAAGAAAATACAAACAAATTACTAGGGTAATTCCAAAAATTTTCGCCCCACTGTTCGGAAACATGCCTTTGGACGCCACTGAGAATTTGGCTCATAGATATCCACGTTTATATGAGATATGTTGCATTTTTGGATTTTCAAAATTTGCTGTAGTTTTCAAATTATCGCGGGTCAAAGTTCGACTTTTTTAGCAAAAGTCAGAAAAATACATGACGTTTAACGTGCTCTAACTTTTTAACTAGTAATCCGATTATCACATGTAATGGCTCATATGAAAGCTTAATTCTTCTTCTTTAAGGAAATATTTTCAAAAGCATACGGTTATTTTTCAGAAGTGTTGCAAAAATTCAAAAACATTTTTTTTTGCGAATATTTAAAAAAACACATCTTCGATTTTTTTAAAAAAAAGTTTGGTGATAAACAATCCTGTTTTGTACAACATATCCAAAATTCAGAGTGGGATCCCAATGGGATCAAAAAATATTCTGGTTTTAGTACGAAGTTCTTAAATTTTACCTTAGAAAATTAAAATTTTATGTTTCTTCAATATAAAATTTAAAATTTTCAAAGAAAATTATACTATTAAAATTTTGAAAAACATTCAAAACATTAGAAATTTAAATTTTCTAAGGGAAATATATGAGAACCTCGTACTTAAAACAGAATAGTTTTTGATCCCATGGAGATCCCACTCTGAATTTTGAATATGTTATTCAAAACATTGTTATTTTTCACCAGAATTTTTTTAAAAAAAATCGAAGATGTGTTTTTTTAAATATTCGAACAGAAAAAATGTTTTTGCATTTTTGCATCATTTCTGTAAAAAAAACTGTGTTATTTTAAAAATATTTTCTAAAAGAAGAACCCCAGCTTTCACATGAGCCTAAATTTGTGAAAATCGGGTCATTGGTTAAGAAGTTACAGCTCTTTAAACGTGATGTATTTTTCTTACTTTTGCTTAAAAAGTCAATCTTTGACCCGCCATAATTCGTTAAATACACCAAATGTAAAAAAACGATATATGGTACATATATCATATTTATGAGGGCTATCTATGTGTCAAGGCTCAAATTAATCTGAGACACCATTTCCAAAAATGACTAAAATTTGAGCTAAATTTTCTGGAATGGCCCACTAAATTGTTATGAAATTCAAATGCAATTTTCTCGAAAAAAAACGAAAAACACATGTCTGAATTTTTTTTGTGTGGATAGACAAAGATCTAACCTTAAACAAGTGAGAGTGTTAAATTCGGCTGTGCCGAATCTTTTATACCCTCCAAAATGTAAAAAAAAAATTGTCAGGGGGGGTTTTTTGGGGGGGGTGATGGGGATCAGTGGGGGACTTTTAGAGCACCTTCCCATCGCGATAAATACACCAAATGTTTTATTTATTTAACAAAAAAACAAAAAAACATGTAAAAAAAAGTGTATTTTTTCAGGGGTTGGTTCAGTTCTTCAAGGGGGAATTTTTTACCCCCTGGCCCGATTTTGCCCATTCACGAACTAAACCTTCCAAACTTCAGGAGTCTAGCTGTTTTATTTTGATCTGCATTGTGTTATCTACAGACAGACGGACGGACGGACATTCACAGAATCTCTTAGAATCGATCATGGATCAATAATATATATGTCAAAGCGGACACTTTGAAAAATTTTTTTTTTAGATTTTCCCAATTTGTTTACAGTTTTTAGTACCCATCGAAAACTCCTTCATGGTAAATTTTCATATTTTTTTGATGACCCGTTCAAAAGATATCGAATTTTTAAAAATTGGTAGTTTGCTCCTTTACGAAAACTTCTTTTACTCATAACTTCTTCAATAATGGTCCAAATTTCAATTTTTTTTTTATTTTTAATAATTTTGTTTTTTTGCGTACTTTCTAAAAAAAATTCCAAAAACTTTTTAAAAGGGTTCAAGTGTGCGATTTTTAAGTTCTTAAATTTAAATCTCATGTTTGTACTCTTCGATTTTTTTGAGATTTTTTTGTGTAAAACTTCCATCGATTCTACAAATTTTTTGCCCAGGAGGATCGTGGGATAACGATTATTACTATTTTTTAAAATTTTTTTAAAAATAATTTATTGTAATTTTTCAATCTTAAAATCATTTCTACTGCTCCAATGGTGCGTCATAGAGTGGTCATTTATAAGACCGACCCCCATTAACATTAACATTTCTTTGGAACAAACTAATACCCTATCTCCAATTTCTAAGGGGGCTTCCATACAAAACTAAATTTTTTAATATTTGCTCCAACCGCTCTAACTGCCCTAATAGTGCCCTTAGTACAACAAAATGTATGACCGACCCACAATATTTTTTTAGTCTAAACATTTTCTCTGAACTCACCTACCCTCTATCTTTAACTGTTAAGGCGGTCCCCATACAATTTTTTTATTTTTTGTAAATTTGTTTTATTTAATCAGCTTCTACCGGTCCAGTGGTGCATCAGAGAGGGGTCATTAGTGAGACCGACCCCCATTTATTTTTACCCTCCAACATTTTTGCAAAACATACCTACGCCCTATCTCCACGCCCTAAGTAGGCTCCCATACAAATAACAGTTGGAGCAAATTTTATAAAAATGTAATTTTGAATGGAAGCCTACACTCAAAATAAATTCTCTGTCCAATCAGCAGAAAAATCTGCTGAAAATACACCCATTTTGAGCCATATGAGAAATCTGCTGATTTTAGCAGACACGGTTTGCTAAATATCTGTCATAAGAGGTGAATAAATATAACAAGAAAAAAAAAAAAAACATACGCCGCCAGCCAGCATCGAACTCGCCACCTTCCGATTTGAAAGTACACTTCTTAACCACTACGCTACGGAAGCTTATACTTTTATCTGGCGTTTTAGATTAAACATGTGTGTTGTTCGACAGCAGAGAAATTTGATTTTAGCAGAAATATCTGCTGATTTTAGCAGAAAAATCTGCTGATTTCAGCAGAATAATCTGCTGATTTCAGCAGAACAATCTGCTGATTTCAGCAGAGCAATCTGCTGATTTCAGCAGAGCAATTTGCTGACAATCTGTTCTGATTTTTTTTTATATAAAAAAATTTCTCGAAAAAATAATGAAATTCAGCAAACAAAATCAGTATAAACATAGTAAAATGTCTGTTATTTTCTTAAACTGAATGACAGAGATTTTAGTAAAAATATCCTTCTCAGCAGAACAATCTGCTAAAAGATTGCTAATTCAAATTGAAAGTCGTTTTACAGATTTTTTGATAGAGTTTTTCTTTTGAGTGTACTTAGCGAGTGGAGATAGGGCTGTGGTATATTTTACAAAAATGTTTGAGGGTAAAAATAAATGGGGGTCGGTCTCAATAATGACTCCTCTCGGACGCACCATTGGACCGGTAGAAGCTGATTAAATAAAACAAATTTACAAAAAATAAAAAAAATTGTATGGCGACCGCCTTAACAATTAGAGATAGAGGGTAGGTCTATTCAGAGAAAATGTTTGGACTAAACAAATATACATTTTGTTGCTCTAAGGGCACTCTTATGGCAGTTAGAGCGATTGGAGCAAATTTAAAAAAATGTCATTTTGTGTGGAAGCCCCCTTAGAAATTAGAGATGGGGTATTAGTTTGTTTCGAAGAAATGTTGAGACGTAAAAATTAATGGGGGTCGGTCTTGGAAATGACCTCTCTATGACGCACCATTGGAGCAGTAGAAGTGATTTTAAGATTGAAAAATCACAATAACATTTTTTCAAAAAATTTAAAAAAAATAGTAATAATCGTTATCCTACGATCCAACTGAACAAAAAATTTTTAGAATCGATGGAAGTTTTACACAAAAAAATTTCAGAATAATTAAAGAGTGCAAACATTTTTAAAAATGAGATTTTAAAACTTAAAAATCGCATAATTGAGCACTTTTAAGAATTTTTTTGGACTTTATTTTAAAAGTACGTAAAAAAACAAAAAGTTGGAAAAAAAAATTGCAATTTGGACCATTATTGACGAATTTATGAGTAAAGAGGTTTGAGTAAAGGAACAAACTACCAATTTTTAAAAATTCGATATCTTTCGAAGGGTACAAAAAACAAATTGGGAAAATCTAAAAAAAAAAATATTCGAAGTGTCCGATTTGACATGGAATGCCCCATATATATGAGGCATTCCATACCAAATGACCAGCGAAAAAAACACGTGTACCGTAAATTTATGAATATTTTGTATAGATAGCCCTATAGGAAACTAAGAAAATTACATTTTTGGTTTTTCAATTTTTCAAAAACTGGGAAAATTTGTCAAATGTATGTCGAGTTGACTTGATTAAATATTTATCAAATTAAAACGGAATGCACCACAATCTCAAAAATTTACATTATTGTATAGTTTTATATGGGCTATCGATTGAATTTTTTTTTTTTTTGAAAATTTTCAGAGCCCGTTCTGAAATTTTCCATTTTTAAAAAAAGTCAATTTATCAAAAATCCGGCCACTTTTTTTTTATTTTTTTTTTAAGTTAAGATGTCTATTCACACAAAAAAATTCAGACATGTTTTTTTACTTAATACTCATTCGCTACGTTAAAACAAGAAAATACAAGCAAATTACAAAATTGTTATGAAAATTAAAATTCAAATTCGGAACGGGTTCTGAAAATTTTCAAAAAAAAAAAAATTTAATCGATAACTTATACAAAACTATACAAGAATGTAAATTTTTGAGATTGTGGTGCATTCCGTTGTAATTTGATAAATGTTTTAACAAGGCAATTCGACTTATTTTTCCAATATTTGACCACGCCTCCTAAGCCCAGTTTTTGAAAAATTGAAAAACTAGAAACCAAGGTTGGCAATCGAAACGAATAATGGTATCGATATCGGTATTGGTATCGTTTTTTTATTTATTTCGGTATCGGTATCGGTTACGGTATTTGAGTTGAATCGGTTACGGTATTACCGATACCGAAACGTCGATACCGGTACGTACCGGTATTATCGAAAAAATGTTAAAAATATAAAAAACGCATAAAAACTTAATTTTTTTTTCAATTTTAATACTAAAACACGTATTTACGTATTTATTTTTAGCATTTTTGCTAAAATGGGCTTTAAAATGTGAAAAAAAAATTTAAATTGCGTTTTCTTAGGGGGTCGGCGGGGACGTTGCCGGACCACACCTACAAAAGGGGCGGACCGAGAAAACTGTAATTTTCTTATCCCCTTGATCAAAGTGCAGGAATTTGAAGTTATTCTGACATAAAAAGGTTTCATTTGTTGCAGAAAGTAAAAAAATATGTAAAAAAGTAGAAGAGTTAAATTCGACTTACAAGGAAGGTCTCCCTGGTGTCACCCGCCGATCTTTATGGAATTGGTTTTATTTTGTAGAGTATAAAAAATAAAGGGACACGTATTTTTTTTTAGTGGCCCAAATTCATATTTAGGGGGTGAAAATGAGGGGGAAGAAACGGTAATTTTTCAATTTTTTTGCGTTTATCTCATATATTATACAAATAAACCTAGTCATGTTGCATACCAAATGAAAGGTCTTTGGAAAACCTATCTCCATGTGCAAAGAACGGTCCAAGCACCCAGCAAAAACTTGGTAATGACACATCATTACCATTCGAATTACTTAGTAATGACAGAAAATTACCTTTAGCATTATTTTAAAATGTAAAATAAGGACTTTTTAGTAATGACTTACCGAAGTCATTATAATAAAATAAAAAAATTTCAGAACTAGATTTTCACTTTTTGACTCACTGTACATTATTTTATTAAAAATAAAATAAATTTAAATATTTTTTTATTTTTTTAAATTTTTTTTTAAATAATTTTTTCATTACCTATAAGTACATACGTAATTAGTTATTAATACTGTTTTGATAATCATTACATTTGGCACATTTGCTTGTAAATGTAATGGGAAAGGTAATTCGAATCAGAAGTAGTTATAACTTTTGAATTTCCAATTACACATTTCATTACTTGGTAATGCAAGTTTTTGCTGGGCATGCACAACTTTACGTAATATTGAGTAAAATGACAAAATTGTTGGACATTTTTGTTAATAAGTCGAAAAATATTTACTTTTTTTACACGTTATTAGCATCACAAGATAGGTATTTTAATTACCTTTAATCTAATACCAAATACGCCTATATTAGTTTTGAGCAAATAGACGTAAAAAACTGAAAAAGGTAAATTTCCCTCCATGCAAATCGAACCTCCTAAAAATGAGTTTGGGCCGCTAAAAAAAATAAGTGTCGAAATAATTTTCGTTCTGAACAACATATCCAAATGTCATGAAGATCGGAGGGTGACACCAGGGAGACTCTCCTTGTTAGCCGAATCCATGAATATCCACTGTGCCCTTTTAAAGTGATAGTTAGTTTTCTAACTTAAAAAAAAATTAACAATTTTGATTAGAAATATTTTATTTTGAGTAAAAAACTTTTTTTAGTCATTTTTGAAAAAAAAAAATTACAAAAATTTTTTTTGAGTGTAAAATTTTTTTCGAGTGTAAGTTTTTTTTTGCTTAATTGTAAAAATATTTTTGAGTGACAAAAATACTTTGTTAAATATTTTTCTATGACTCTTCCATGTTTTTAAAGCTGGTTTAACGGGTTTTTCAACCCGTTAAAGTGAAACCAATTTGAAATTCACGGTTTTGTAATAATTTTTGAACCACGAAGTCCTATAAATATCAAAAAAAATCCTTATGCACCCACATCGCGGATTAAATAAAAATCCCCAAAAAACTTAACTATACTTAGGGTTGCGGAAAGTTTCTATTGAGAGTCTAAATGATTTCAAAAAAATTTCGTGAAAATCAATAATTTTCTTCTGCTCCCGCATAGCGGTTGAAGTATGATTTTTTTTTTGGAAATTTTTACTTAATCCACGATGTGGGTGCCCAAAGATTTTTTTGATTTTTATGAGACTTCGGGGAGGCATTTGGAGTACGATTTTTCATTTACAAAAACCAAAAAAATTACAAATTTTCTATTATTTTTTTTGTAAAAAAACATGTTTTTAAGGAGAAACCGTTTTAATACCGTTTCAATACCGGTACGTACCGGTATCGAAGGAAAAGGTTTTTGGATACCGGTATCCGATACCAAAACTAAGTTTCGGTATTGGTACCGGTATTCAATTTAAAGGGTTTTGAAACGGATAACGGTATTGAAAAGGTATCGATTGCCAACATTGCTAGAAACGCAATTTTTTTTTTTTTTCAATTTTCAACTTTTCTGTGGAATGCCTCATATATGTTAAAATGTTTAACCAAATCAGACAATTTTAACCACTAAAGGCGTATCCAAGATTTATTTCAAGATGGTGCCCAGTTTTTTTAATTAACATATCTGCACTTATTTTGAAATTTTTTTTTACGCCGTCCTTGCCTTGAACTGCAGTTACAGTTCAAGGAAAACAGTTCCGAGAAACCAGATTCTTCCTACATAAGAATCTCAGATTCCAAGAATCTGTTCCAACACAAAAGCTCTCAGATCCTGAGACATTTTCTTTTTTGGAAAAGTCTTAGCTACTGAAACATTTTCTCTATAGAAAAAGTCTCATTTCTGAAACATTTTTCCTATATAGAAAAAGTCTCAGATTCTGAAACAGTTTTTATTCAGAAAAATATCAGATTCTGACGCATTTTTCATACAGAAAAATTCTTAGATTCTACGACATTTTTCAAAAAGTCGCAGATTCCAAGACATTTTTCATACAAAAAAAGTCTTAGATTCTGATACATTTTCATACAGAAAAAGTCTCAGATCCTGATATATTTTCCTTTAGAAAAATTTGTCTCAGATTCTGTTACATTTTTCCTATAGAAAGAGTCTAATTTCAGAGATATTTTTCCTATATAGAAAAAGTCTCAGATTCTAAAACACGTTTCAAATAAAAAAATATCAGATTCTGTGAAATTTTTTTTTCTGAGATTTTTTTGAATTGAAATTGTCGTATAGAAAAAGCCTCAGATTCTGAGTCATTTTTCTTATAGAAAAAGTATCAGATTCTGAGACATTTTTCGTATAGAAAAAGTCTCAGATTCTGAGATATTTTTCGTATAGAAAAATCTCATATTCTGATGCATTTTTCGTATAGAAAAAGTCTCAGATTCTCAGACATTTATCGTATAGAAAAATTCTCAGATTCTGAGACATTTATCGTATAGAAAAAGTCTCAGATTCTGAGAAACTTTTCGCATTGAAAAAGTCTCAGATTCTGAGGCCCAGCCACCCAGCGGCACGGGTCCCTAAAGGGGCTATAATTTGCCCGGAAATCGACGAAATTCAGGAAAAAGTCATTATTTATGCCACCCTAATACACATACAAATGTACATTTGTTTGTATTTATAGAAAAATACATGTCTTTGCATAAATATATTTGAGAACAATATTGTACACACATTCGCGTGATAAAAACTAACAACAACCATTTAGTTATTAACATTTTGGATTTGTTTGTCTGTTTTTTCTGTTTCTATCACGTATGACCAGGAGCTCTTTGGTATTTGATTAAGCTTTTTAAATTGCCATTTAGGATACATTAATGTTTAGGAGTTGCCAGATGTTTAGAATTGGTTTAGTCGTGCTTGGTGTTATGTCTTGGCAGATTTGAAAAATCGAACATATTTAGGCAAGAAACTAATGTCTTCGAATTCTAATTCAGACCAGGGGAACAGAAAATATATATGCTAAGCATCAGCAGCCTCAGAATTGTCTTTCAAAACGTAGTGTGTTTTTTATCTCTTAAATTCGCGAAAAACCCTTGCCAAAACTAGCTCTTTTGCGTATAACTTTTGAACCACTACACCGATTTCGCTGATTTTCAACACGAACCTGACCAGGTAAATGTCCAACATATCGCTCATTTACTTGTATAGTGTCATAACTCAAAATATGTCGTTTTTGGGTAAACAATACAGAATTATTTGTTATATCCTGCTTTATATTGTGTCAAAAATTCGTATTAATATCTTTTAAACTCACCGTTTGAGAAGAGAACACGCCTAGTGTATTCAAAAAACCGGCCAATTTCAAAAACCGGTTTTCGGTTTATTCGAAAAAGCTTATTTTTGAAAAACCGGTTTCCGGTTTCGGTTTTAGCAAAAAAACCGGTTAAACCGGTTTTTTATTCATCAGGTTAAAAATTAATTAAACTTAATATTTTTACAAAAAAGTCATAATTAGTGTATTCAAAAAACCGGACATTTTTAAAAGCCGGTTTTCGGTTTATTCGAAAAAGTTTATTTATGAAAAACCGGTTTCCGGTTTCGGTTTTAGCAAAAAAAAACGGTTAAACCGATTTTTTCGGTTTTTAAATTTCAGGTTAAAAATTAATTGAACTTAATTATATTTTTACAAAACAGGCATAACCCAATAAACACAAAATCGATAAGTCATAGCGAAAATAGTATCATATGTATGACACCGTTTACGTCGCACAATTTTACTGGAAACTTCGACAGGAAGTAAAAGCTAAATTTGAATTCTTTGCATTTGCAAGCGGAAATCCGAAGATATTTTATTTACAAATTTGTTTTTATTGAATTGTTTAAAGAGCACAATTAATAATAAGTTCAAACATCGGAATTTGAAATTCCGATTTCAATAATTTCAAAAGAATAATTTAAAAAAATGGTTTGCCATAGAACTCCAAGGTGCCAAATTTAAAAAATATATATTGATTTCAATAGACACAAACTGATTATGGAAGTACTACTAAGTTTTGTGAGTGTTTCTAAAAAACTGTGTAATGTCAATACATATTTTAACTTATTATATTATAACTTTTTATAAAAACCGGTTAACCGACACAAAAAAACCGGTTTCTCGAATATTCGAAATTCAAAACTATTCGAAACCGGTCGAGTTTCTAAAAATGAAAAAACCGGTTAACCGGTTTTCGGTTTCGGTTTTGAATACTCTAAACACGCCATTATAACATTTTCTATGTACAGGCCTTTTGCAATGTAAACCAAGTTTCAATTGTAAACTTTAAACAGGTTTTCTGTAAAATCAAACATTTTGAGTTATGACACTATACAAGTAAATGAGCGATATGTGCCAAACTTCAGCAGCCTCAATAAAGTACTTCAAAAGTGTTTTCAAAAGACGGACGGACATCGCTAGATCGTCTTAAAATCGATCGAGGATAATGAATATAATTAAGGGAATCACTATGGGCCTCCGAGTGAATTCGCCAAATGGCCATGAATATATATACTTTATGGGGTCCTAGACCAATATTTTTAGGTGTTACAAACGCAATGACAGACTTATATATACCATCTATCACTAGAGTGGACAGTATAAATATACTGTTGTTGGTAGCCATTTCAAACCATCTGGTAACTCCATTCGCGCTTGACATTTGTTAAATTACTTTAAAAATAAATAACAAATATTTTTGCTCACATTTTTTTTTGTTGTTTTGTTAAATTAAACCATATTTTATGCTCTATAAACAAAATGTTTTGTTATGTTTAGTACTCTTAACTCGGAGAACTTAAAAAAGGCAAATAAAAATTTTAAATTTGGTCGAATCCATCAACACTCTCCACAGTGTATAACAGATTTAAAGTGGTGGAAATCAGTGGTGCTATAAGATCGGCACCCCAGGCCGACCTGAAAGTGATACTAAACATTCAGCCCTTGCACAGCAGCAAAATGGGCTCTCAGGTTAAAAGAGTCGCAACCGCTTAAGCAACGCTCTTGGAGACACTCGATCATATTTAGTATGGTGGGCGGGAAGGAACTGGAACAGGTAACCGACTATACCTTCCGCAGATGAAATTTGATAGAAATTTAGAAGTCCAAATACCAACTAAGGACTACTGGGCGAAAAACTTATGACAGAAAATGCTATCGAGTCTTTACGGACTGATCGAAGATGGAGGAAATAAGGGCGTCAAAGAGACTTCCGGACAAGTGTAGTGTTTTTCAGGCCGAGGTACTTGCAATTAATAATGCCGCGTAGATGATTATGATAAGGGACATAAGTCTTGCAGCCTTGAGGACCTTAGACACAAACACTGTAAAATCGGGAATTATTAGGAATTGTAGACGATCCCTTCATCGAATCACTCAGCACACAGTGAAGAAAATCTGGGTTGTTGGACATAGTGGGTTTCCTGGAAACGAATTTGCTGATGAATGTGCAGGAAATGGTTCCGAGTGGGTGCGAGAACGTGTGGAATTTCTGATAGGGACTATTGCAGAAGTTGCGGGGAAGTGGAGGAGGAGTTAATGAAGCACTTGTTGTGTGAATGTACGGGTCTGCTGAAGAGCAGCCTTAAGTATTTTAGCGCCTTGGGTCCCTGGACATAGTGGGTTCGCTGGAACCGAATTGGCTAATGAATGTGCAAGAAATGGTTCTGTGTTGGTGGGGTAACGTGTGGAGTTTCTGATAGGGACTATTTCAGAAGTTGTGGAAAAGTAGAGGAGGAGGTGCCAATGAAGCACTTGTTGTGTGAATGTCCGGTCTACTTAAGTTCGAAAATCATGTATACAATATTTCGAGATGTTACAAATGTATGGACAAACTTAATTGTGCCAAAGGGTGTAAGCAAAATACTTTAATGCGACTACGCTCCCTTATGCTCTTTGTTTTGATTGAAATTGACTACACATTAAGAGAGGATACATAAATGGTGACATTATCTTTTCCAAAAACGACCGCTACTGCTTGACAATTTATTAAAAAAACAACAATAACATTTTAACAGACAAACATATACAAAACATCGTATCATTTCGTTGGCGTTTTAATTTTCTACGCTCAACGTTCTTCCCCACCCACAACTTTTTTAACCTTCTGGCCACTTGTCGTCGCTACAACATTGTTTTATTTTGATGCCGATGATGTTGATGATGTTGGTCGGTTGGTTGATGTTGATCGTCGTCAATGTTTTTGATATTATTTTTGTATTGTTGTCGGTATTGTCGTCGTTGTTGCTGCTATTGTTGTTGGCAATGTCTCTGTCGTCTGTATTATGATCATCATCATCGTCGTCGTCGTAGTCGTTGTTGTCGCAGACGTCGTTCATCGCTTGTTGTCAGTGTCACAACAACAGCTGTCTGTCATTCATTCCATACCTACTCTAAAGTGATTTTTCGTTTCAGTTTGATTATTTATATACAGTGGCAGTGGCTGACTCGATGTTTGTTTTTAAATGTTCTCATCGTACGAGAATGTTCTCTTTTTAGTCTGCAATAACGTCGTCTTATTTTTGCTGCAAACATTTTTCTGTTATAGCTACTGTTAGCTTTTAGACAACTGGTATTTTTAGTTCGATTCGCATAACTAACCTACACCATAAATCCCTTGATTTACGTTTAAATAAGCGTTACATTTTTTTTTTGGTATTTAGTTGCACAGTGGTTTGAGTTATATTTTTTTTTTTTGTGAAATAAACAAATTTTCTTTGTAGTTTTTTTCTACCTTGTTTCCTTCTATTTAAAGAAAAAGTTTCTCAAATGGTGGAGCTTAAAACTTTCTTAAAATGTCAGGGATGGACTGGGGGAACTTCTACTTATTGTTAGTGAGATAATTTTTCTACTTAATGACAAATTTCTAAGACTTATTATTAGACTCTAAATTCAACGTATCGTATTATACGATGTTCAATAGAAAAATTTGAAGTTAACAAATGTCACTTGAGGGAGCTTGGCATATAGTAATATATTCCAGAGACTACTGATATATTCTTCCTTTTCGCTAAAGCATAGAGCCTCTTTTAGAGGTTTCTGTAATACTGTCTGAACATGGGCTGCTCCCTCCCAGATACGTGGAGCTTGTCGCTGTAAGGAAGAAGAAAGAGCTTAGTGGAGGGTGACACTCCTTGATTGAATAAGCAGAGGCGTAGGTTTTCTTTTTTATTTCTAGTCAACACTCAGGGGTATTAGAAAAACAGATTGTGAGGAGAAGGAAAGAGTAGTGTTTGTGGAAATTTAAATTGAATTTTTTTAAATTATAGCCGACTAGGAAGACTTCTGCGGGGAGTTTATTCCACATACAGCTAGTTCGACCGAAAATCGAATTTTCTATGTAATTCGAATGGATGTGAACTGCTGGAAAGACGAGTGCTACCGACATCCACCCGCGTTCAGGAATGAGTTCGCCCATCTCAGCTGATAACTTACTTACAATGAGTCAATAGAGATGGATACCCTACTCTCATTAATGAGCTTTAACGCACTCCTTTGCATCTGATCCATAAACTTCAAGTATAGACCTTGAAGCACTTGCCCAGATGTAGAAGTTGTATTCCATTTCCGGTCGGATATAGGCGGTATAAATATTGAGGAGATAAGACGTAGTGAATTAATTCTTACCCCGTTTTAAGAAACCAAGACATTTAAGTGTCTTTTGGCTCTTGAAAAACATGTTGGTTTTAATGAACATCACATTGGATGTTTATGCCTAGAACCTTTATACCACCCATGTCTACAGATGACGCTGATTACACAAGCCGCCAGTGGGTCAACATTCAACATTAAGTCTTACGAGCAGTAAAATCGACCCTATTCAGAAGATTCCAATCGGAGATTATAGTAAGTGTCTTTCATATTCTGCCCCATAGCTTCAACCGCAGTCAGGCTCTATAATTAAAGAAAAATTAATGACAAATGCTGCTGTCATCTGCCACATTGGAATTTAGACCTAGAAAGTCATTAAGAAAAAGTGTAGGAGAAAGAACAGAACCTCAACTAATGAGAATCCATCTATAACAACACGTATAGAGCTGTCTCTGAGTAAGCTCGATAAAAATCGAAAGAAATCACTACCGACACCAAACGCAATAAGCTTCGAAAAGATTGCTCCGTGCCACACACGATCTAACACCTTTTAAATATCTAGAGCAATCACTATGCTTTCACCAAATTTTATAAAAAAACGACTTCAATGTTCCGAAAAAAACGCTAACAGGCCTCCCGTAGAACGAATTCTAAGAAAACCATACTGCCGATCGCACAAAAGTGAATTCAACTCCAGATAATTTAAAAGGTAGTGATTCATTATCAGCGATGCCAATTCAGCGCGTTTCGCGCTAGATTTGGCGCTTTTTGACCACCCAGAAAGCGCATTTTTAAGATCTAGCGCGTTTTTTAAAAAGGCGCTGAACTGGCGCGTTTTTTACTTTTTCATTTAGCGCCTTTAGCGCTTTCTTTCTACAACTAATCACTTTAAGAAAAAAATCACATTTTACAAAGGAAACGTCCAAATAACAGTCTTAAATCCATATTTTTCACGTAGTTGTTGTAGTACAACCATAGAATTGTAAAACTTTGTAGAAAATTAAAAAAAAAATTGGTTTTTATCATAGCTG